>JAOBBC010007849.1:0-12942 GCA_025388495.1 Curcuma longa
CCCTCGCGGGCGAGCTGGAGGGCGAAGCTCCTCCCGATCCCATCGGTGGAGCCCGTGACGACGGCCCACGATCCGTAGCGGCGGAGGTTCTTGCCCGGGCGGAGGAAGGTGACGAAGACCCAGCGAAGGGCGAGGAGCGAGATCTTGACGAGGGTGAAGACGCCAATGGCGGCTAGGAGGAGAAGCCAGGCCGGCGAAGATTGGAGGTGCTCGTGGAAGGAGCATGTAGCCATGTCTTGTAGGGGAAGAAGCAGAGAGAGAGAGAGAGAGAGAGAGAGAGAGAGTGAGGAGTGCCCAAAGAGGCAAGGGGATATTTATAGTCAATTGAACTAAAAAGGAAAGAGCGGAGCGGGCACCGGGCAGGCCTCCCATGAAACGTGCGTGGCAAGCCAAAGCCAAAGAGCGTGAGTCGATGCAATTAAACAGAATTACGTGGGAGATTTTATTCGTAAAAATATCTTTATTTTTAATATTTTAGAAATATGAAATTATAATTATTATAATACTTTTAATAGTAACAATCTCATAACTATTATAATTATAAAAATTATTTTATTTATTATAATATAATATTATTAATATAAATCAAAATTAAAATATTTATAATATAATAATTATAAATCATAATTATATATATATATTTTTAAAAATACTCAATTGAATAAAAAAGAAATTACTAGATCACAACTATTACCATTCTAACAATCATGATCTCATAATTATTAAAATTACATAATTATAATAATTACAATCTCATCACTGTTACAAATATATAATAATTATAATATTATATTATTAATATTGATTAAAATTAAAATATTTATATTATAATAAGATCGGTTAGCAATGTTAACTAAAACCATCTATCAAATCAAATTATTTTAAATCACCATGTTACTTTGTTTCCCTTTTATTACATTCTTACTCACAATAGATTAATTAATTTTAATTTTGAAAATCCAAAATGTATTTCCTTTACATTTCTCATAACTTTTATAACTACAAGGTTTAAAAGTGTTATAAAAAGAAATGATGCCAAAAGCTCACGTAAATGATATTGTTGTTTGGTTAAGGAGCAACTTAGTAAAGTTGGTCCATTCAATGATGCTAAAGAGATCTAGACAAGTTGATTGAGGATGTTGGTACAAGGAGTACAAAATAATCGAACTTGAATTTTGATGTTAGCAAAAAATTTCAAGTTAAGCCTTGGTGAGCTAATGTATTTGTTAAGTATGTAGGCCTTAATAGGAAAGCCCTAGTAGCTTGGGTAGATCATATACCAAGCAATAGAAGCCTTAATAGGTCAAGTAAATCAGATATTAAACAATGGAAGATTTAACAAATCAAGAGGACTAAACACTAAGTAGAAAGTCTAGATGGATTAGTCGGACCGGATATTTGGCAAGAAGGACTCGATGGGTCAGAGGATCGGACATCGAGTCAAAAGAAATCGTGGTGGGTCGAGTGATCAAACACTAAACAAAGGAAGCTCAAACAAATGAATTGGACCGGATGTTTGACAAAGGATACATAAACGTAAGCTTTTGTACTGACAAGACCCTTCTAAAAAGAAGGATAAGTAAGGATGTGCCCTTTTTAAGGGGACGAACTTAGACATTAATCCGACTAGTATCCTACTACACCGTCTATGTGTCGATGTGCCCTCCAACAACCAACACTTCTCTTCGATAACCTTTGTTCTTAAATTTCTTTTGTGCTTTCATTTCTAAAAAGGACAGTAATGTGTTACTGCACCTTTACACTTGTAAGAGGTTTGCTCCTCCAAAAAAATTTTATGAAAGAGAAATTTAGTTGATTGCTCACTCGTAAGCAATCCTTGATCATGAGCTTTAGAGTAGTAGTCGGTGGTTGTGAATCAAATAAAAAAATAAATATATTTTTGTTGTGTTGCTTGTTTATTTCTACTGCATTTTCTCTCGAAAAAGGAAAAAAAATTCACGAATGATATTCACCTATTTCTACTGCATTTTCTCTCGAAAAAGGAAAAAATTTTACGAACAATATTCACCCCTCCCCTTCTATCGCTTTCAATGGTCTTGCAATTAGTATCAGAGCGATGATACTCTGAATTGATGCAACCATCACTCAAGCAATTGCACTTTTTTTTGTACAACTGTCGAAGTTGTTTTTTATTTCAGTAACACTACTTACCTAAGACCAAGTCTTGGAACATTCTTTAATTTTATTTTTCTGACAAGCATTTTATGACCCATCAAGAAGGGTACAACATCGTTCGTTCTCCCCTATCCAATGGTGATAACTTCAAGTACTGGAAGGGACGAATATAGTATTACTTGAAAACCTAAATAGAAATGTGGATCATTATCAAGATCAGATTCACACTATCAGTCAATGAAATCGAAGAAAAACTTAAATGCGAAAAGTCAACCCCTGACGTCAAGAGACAAATTGAAGTCGATGCCTACACAAATCCTATAGTGCAACCTAATCAAAGAAAAACTCAACCACATCAGAACATTCATAAGTGTCAAGGACCTTTGGGGCAAACTGGTCAAGCTCCATGAGGGATCCAACAACACTAAGGTAATGAAGCGTGATTTATATTTAAATAAATTATTAAATCACAAAATACAGGATGATGACTCCATGAGTCAACTACATGCCCGAATCAAGGACATCATAAATAGACTACAGTTAATCGGGCATCCAATGGAGAATCAAAATATAATAAGATACACCCTTAAGGCTTTTCCTCCAAACACTTTGTAGATATCTATGGTAGATACATACAAAATCTCTAAGAGACCTTTCCACAATTAGGTCAGACAAGCTTTTTTGTAAATTCGAATGCATAAACATGCTAACTCGAGTCAAGTTGAGAAGGGCATTTCTTTGATTATAGGGCAAACCAAGAGTAAGGAGTACTCCAAGTTAAAGTATTAACCGAAATCGAAATTCGAAGACGAGTGAGATTCAGACAAGGATGATGAGGCGCTAACGGAGATGGTTAACTTAGTTCGAAAAATGATCAAGAAGAAGAGCTTTACCAAGAGGGAACTCAAGAAGGTGATCCAAGTAAAAGGCAAATAAACATGTTCGAGCAAAACCACTATACTCAAGACGGAGGTGACTTGTTATGAATACAACAAAAGAGTCACTACTAGTCCGAATGTCTGAACTCAAAGGGACCAAAAAGAAAAGGAAGAAGAAGATGTTGAAGGCCACATGAGACGAATCCTCATCAAAAGCATCGGACATGGAGGAATCGAAGCAAACGAGCTTCATAGCTCTAATGGCAAAGGAAGACGTAGTCAAGTCCAACTCAAACCACAGATCCGAATTCAAATTAGACAAACAAGACCACGAGGTAACATTTCCACTAGTTGAAAAATTATATACAATTATAACATGCTTAATTATGAAATTAGCTAAGTCCAAGAAACAACTTAGGTCATTCTTTAAGGAGAAGATCGACTTTAGTCCCTCGATCAATCAAGTTCAAGAAGAAACCTCAACTCAAGTTCAAAATCTTGAGGAAAAAAATTCTCTCTTTAAAGGTCGAGTTGAAGAACTCATGGGTACGTTGGAAAGGTTCACTTCGATAGGGTTGAGTATTCGAATAAAATCGAACCAAATCGAATTAACCGAAGCCGAACAAATCAAATTTTTCGAACTTATCGAACCGATCGAATTTTTTCAAACTAACGAACCGACCAAACCAATAAAATATCGATTAATTCGGTCAAAATTTGAATTAACCAAAATAATCAAAAATTTCAAATATTATGAGAGATTTATCGATTATTTTTTATTTTAATTTAGTCAATTTATTCAATTTAACCAAATAAAGAATTTTAAAACCGAACCAAATTAATCGATATAACCAATTTTTTGGAAAAAAATACTTGAAATTTTGAAATAATCGAACTAAATTTTTATAACATGCTTAATTATGAAATTAGCTAAGTCCAAGGAATGGATTAGGTCATTCTTTAAGGAGAAGATCAACTTTAATCCCTCAAGTAATCAAGTTCAAAAAGGAACCTCAACTCAAATTCAAAAACTTGACATAAAACCTACATGTCATTAGTTAATCAACATGTTAGAAAACAAGTCCAAACATAGAACCTAAACACATGTTTAATAAATAAAGTAGGACTTAACCAATATTGGATCCTCAAGAATAAAATTCATTACTTAAATAAAAATTATCGAAATTTTGATCCGAGGGAGATAATAAGAAATTTGTCTCATTAATTGAGTAATTTTTGCATGCTTGTTTGTTTTTATTTTTGTTTAATTTCATACTTAAGTTAGAATGGCTAGATAGGACTAGACCGGCAAGATAAGAAAAGGGGTCTCTTGATCTTACAATATAGTATAATAATACATTAGGGATATTTAGAAAAAGTACATATCTAGACTGGATAAGACGCATCCTACCTAATACACCTAACTAAGTGGAATTAGTCGAATTAAATCAAGATTTAATATTAAGTTGGTTAAGTGTATGATTTCTTTCTGAGCCTCACCATAACTTGGAAGTCTTTAAGAAATGTACAATTAACTAATTTAAAACTAAACTTAAATACAACCCAAGATCAAATCCCTTTTCTAATTCAAACCTAATGCACCAATTTTACTAATGACCACAGCATCAAACAAGAACAGCTACATGACTATACAATCCTCAACATTCAATTTCACTATCTAACAAAACATAGAACTAAATTGTGCTAATGGAGGCAAATTGCCCGACAACAACTACTCTACTTTTCTGCAAAAGGTGAAATCTGTCACCTTAACAGCCCCACGACCATCTGTGAGGAGGTAAATCGAAAAACTATAGTTGGTCACGACAGAGAAGGATATTGTACGACTTCGTTGAGATTCGAACCCTTGTCCTCCGTCGTAACCAACTCAGTTATGCGCTTAAACAGAGCATCAGAACAAATCAGACTAAGAAAATTTCATCACAGATTAATTGGCTATTTGAAGACAAATATACAAAGAAAAGCTCTGGCTATGGCGTACCTGCAGGAGAAACTTTCCTTTATTGAACAACAAACCGCAGCTTCTGAATCCGAGCAACAAACCCTAGCTCACAATCAAAGCTCACAACAGGGAAACTTCCTCAACTGCATCGATATCCACTGCTCCGAATTGCTCCACCTCGAAGCTCGGACTTGCAGTAACTGTGTTGGGCCTCGCCTCCTCGCTGGAGTCCCTTCCAACCGCATCACCGCCGCTATCAAGCTCTCCCCCTCCGGCGACGCCCTACTCCCCTTCTCCCCCGGCGTCATCTGTTGATTTTGCAAATTTCCCGCCGACCCCCGGCTTCAGTTCCGCGCGTGCCTGCCTCGACTCGTACCGGATCGTCTTATCGAAGTTTCTGTTTTTTCGCACGGCGCTCTCCCCTTCCGATGAAGGCCGACGTCGTTTCCTGCCTCCGCTACCATCGTCATCGTCGCCTGGATCTCCAGCGGACTGTTCCTCCTCGTCCGACGACAGCTGCACCACGTGGCCGGGGTTCGAATTAGGTAAAGGGATAGGGCTAGGGTTGAGAGGGCAAGTGTGCTGATAAGAATAAGGAGCAGCGTGAGAGGCAGAAACAGGGCTAAGACTGGGGGGAACGGCGACGATCCAGCTCTGACCGTGGACGACGGAGGCGCAGCCAGCGCAGAGGAAGGACCACTCGACGCGGCAGAAGGGGATGCCCGGCGCGGCGCGGCAGGATTCGCACTCTCTCGCTGCGATCCCAGTTCCGAGGGCGGGGGCATGAGCTCCGCCGCCCGCCCCGCGGCCGCGGCCGCGACCGACGCCGCCACTGCCGCTGGCCATCTCAGTCGGAATGGATCGGGCTTTAATTTCACGGTGTGGGGAATTGCGGGACGGGGAGTTTCCGTACCCGCGTTGTGGGGCTAGGGTTGGCGCTCTGGGCGTCGCGCCTACGTGGAGGCTCCTCGTCCACAAACGGAGGCGTCATTTTACGCGATGACGCGCTGCTGTTTGTGGACGACCGCTTACCCACGCAGTTGCAAGGGTCCCACCTCTTGCATGGGTGGGTTGCCGGATGGGTAAGTGTTTCCGCGAGTGAGATTGGTTTTCCGGGTTCATTCCGGGTCAAATATCCTTGCGTAAATTTTAGATAGGAATAAATTTTAGTAAAAGTCATCGTCTGACTTTAAAGATCTCCCCTCTATACGTGTTATCATCATTATTATTAAACTTAACTGTCTCATTAAACATCTCTAATATTAATATTATTATAATAGATAAGAATCGAATCACCCTAATAATAATCAATCATAATTTTTTTATTTATTTTTTTATAAATAATTATAAAATCGACTATGTGAAACTATTGAGATGATTGATTCCATCTTGTACCGATCCTTAAAATTACGATACAACAGTTAGATTTTTCAATAGAAAATCAAACATCTCAAATTCGAATCTCAACTGTGATGTATTATAAGATATTTTCCCTCATATGAAAAGTAGGCCTGAGTATGATGGTCGTTTGAATGGACCTCCATGAACGCTTCTCAATTTACTTTAGTGGTCGGTGAAAAATTTTCGTGGAACTGAATTGATCACATTCAAGAATGAAGATTAGTCCATTCTAAAATTGAATATCTAATGTTAACAAAAAATATAAAAAGTACCTCTTGATGTGCCTCGGGGCATAATGCGATGGTAAAAGGTGGGCCGGGTTCCCTAAGCAACAAGTATTCAAATCTCACACAAGACATATTGTACTTGATGAATTTAAAAACTTGTGATATTGAATCGTCCATTGATCATCTTTAGGAGTAATTAGTTCCAAGAGTTAAATATCTAAATTATTTTAAAAAAATCATTGATGCGCTAAAAGCTATTACTATAATAGAAACTAAAATGGACACTTTAGTTAGAGATGATGACCACTTAAAATTAGAATGTGTTCTTTCCTATCACCGTTAGCTTAGTATTTTTAGGGGATTGACATTCAAACCCTAACCTTAAGATTGTTGAGCCCTATGGATTGTGGGTTGTGGAGATGAGGATTGCGAACAACTGCTAAGGTTACCATAATTGGGTCATGAGTAGAGTGGGAAGCCCGAGAGATCAAGCTTGACATAGAGAGTTCCGATAATTGAGACCATCAGAGGAGAGGAGAGGAGAGGAGGGATCTCAAAGTGTCAACCTAGGGAAGAAGATCTTGTTTTGTTGATCTTAATATAGAGGTCAATCTTCTAAGCCAAGGTATGTGCTAGTAGGGGATGTTGGACTCTAGTAAAGCCACATAAGCATGACCTGTCGAGCTAGGATGAAATCGACATCCTAGGGTATCGTTAGCCCCCTCATCGAAGTTAAAGGGGGTTAGCCTTCACATAACTTTGTTGGTGGGGTTGAAGGTAAGTAAATGGGAACCCCTCTAGTGTCATTCTCAGAAGAATCAGTCCCTTAAGGTCCTAATACATCAATATTGATGCATTGACAATTCAAGGGGATTATACATCTTAGAGGTTTTGATGTAATCATCCCCCAAATGACCATCCTCATCTACCCCTTTTGGGGATATCCCTATCTTAAATCTCACAACATAGATGAATAGTTAAAATAAAATAGAATTAATCAAGGATCACACATATATCATGGATAAAAAGAGGAACAATGCATTAAAGTCATCAAACCATCATTAGGTTACTCCCTAATCCTAGAATTAGGGAGATTACTCCATCACGATGGAGATACAATCCAAAAATATCAAAAAATCATTCTACAAGTCAATCTAAAGATAAAGTGTAGGAAGAACTTAGTGTGTAGACAATGTCAGTGTCTCTAGAAGATCTCCACATGCTCCTTGATGGATGGAATCTGTAGCCTCCTTTGATCTCTTCGAAGACAACTCTCTTCTGGAATTTCTATCACAAACCCTCGATGGTCCCTCAGACATCACCCTTAGGTTTTATTTATATGACTAAACCCATAACAGAAACCCTAAAATTAAAAAGGATATCGTCATAAAATCCTCATGCACCACGACCGTGTTAGGAGACATGGTCTGGCCATGGTGAACACTGGAATGTTCTCATTGAGTCCTCAGCACGGGACATGACAGTGCTAGGTGACATGTCCAACATCCAATCCTCCCTGACGTTTTTGGACTTCCTCTACTAACACTTGTTGGATTTCTCATCATCTGCGAGATATATTGTCTACCATGAGTTGTCTAGACTTCCACTTGTCAAGTGTCTAGTCTATTTGAATCACTTGGACTTTCCAATAACCAAGTGTCAAATGAATCTTAACCCACTTGAAATTTTCATATGCTAACTTGATAAACTTCTATCAGTGTCTGCACCTATTGGACTTCCCAAATGACAATACTTGTTGGAATTCAATACTTGCCAAGTGTTAAATCAACCTTGACTTATTTTGACTTCATTTATAATCAAGTATCTCGTCAACTTTGACGTACTTGATATATTCAATAAATATATTACTTAAACATCAAAATAAAAATATTGGTTAATTAACCATGGGATGATTGTATCAACAAGAAAAATACACATAAGCCTTTACGTAGTTCAAAACCCTAGTTCCTACCCTATGGCCTATGGACTCATAAGGTGAGTCACTCCTAGAAAATTCATTATATTCTCTCCTTTGTTGGGAACCTTCTAAAGGGAGAAACCTTTTACAAAAACCAAGTTTAGGAGAATGAAAATATGAAGCTCGAAAGATGGAGACTTTAAGCTTACAAATCAATATGAGAAAAGCAACTAGAATAGTAAAATAAAAAATTTCAAAAAAAATTGAAATGAAGAGTTGAGAGTTGCAAAACCTTATTGTAGATGGAGAACTTGTTGTTGTGGAAGTATGAGTGGATTATATGTGAATTGTTGATGTTTGGTTGAGCTACCTTTGTTTAGTATTTATAGAGTAGAATTGATTATTATCAGTTGACTATTTCATCTTGATTAGTCAACTGATCTACTATTCTCGAACTCAACCTGTAGTGGTCATTGTCAAATCATTACCACTCTGGTTGATTGTTCCTTTGTCACCAATTAACTATTTCATCTTCTATTGACTTAATCTACCTATTAATTGACGTTGGCATGCCCTTTGGATCATGTCTTGTTCATATAAATATGAACAGATTCTTCTATTGATTGTGTCATAAGTCAACTGTTATATTACAATAGTCGACTGTACTAGATAGATTTATGAATAATTCCCTTGGATTATGATTGCATTATCTGCTAACTGTGTCCCCTATTAACTTCGTCATACACAAACTATGTCATTGGTCGATTAATCTAATCCAAGTCTATCCTTGATTGAATCCTATGACAACTATTTCACCAATTGATTGATTTGCCACCTGTGACTTCTTTAAATCATACCCCATTAAATGATTACAATATTTTTAATTTGGATCATTTGACTAAATTTTTCCTTTAATCAACTCAACTTAAAACAGAGACTCAATCAAGTAGATGAGCAATTGACTGAGAGTTATTATCAGTCGATTGGTATATTGACTTTGACCTAGAAACACATGTTTCTTGTTCAAGTAGTCGCATAAATAAAAAAACTAACCTTGTCCAATATACAAGTCACTCTCTTACATCTCGCATGTCAAAAGATTACTTTATAGACTTCTTCCCTAGGTATCCAATTGCCCTTGCTCTATAGAGATTTTTTATCTACCAAGAGGCCTTATCTCTAAGTCTTCCTTTATCTATCAGATATCGAGTCAATCTTTATCTATCAGGACTTCATCTGCCAACACTTATTGAGCTTCTAAGTCTATGAACACCAATGGGGCTTCCTTTGTTAAATGTTAGATCAATCTTAGCCCATTTGGACTTGTCAATGTCTGTTGGACTTTCCCATTAGAAAACTTGCACCTACATACATGACACACAAGTACAATAATAGATATCTAACTTTAAACCTTTGTTAGCCATATCATAATAACCTAGTTAAGCTTGACCACTTGGTGCATGATTGCACCAACAACTACTAATTGCGTCTAATGCAACTCTTAGATTTGTTCAGTCGATGTATCATTTCAAACCTTTGCCTCTAGATTTGTGGGCATTGATTCTAGCCAAGGGAAACTTGTATGTCCATGGTCATCTCATGACTTATTACATGAATATATTGGAGGAAATGTGACTTTGATTGTAGTGAACAAATCACATGACCAAGGATGATTTTTTTATCATAATCACATAAGTTGAGTTGGTTTGATATTTAAATGAGATATTTTAGTGTTAATGGTCTCATCAAATTCTACATGCATCATGCATGCCAAAAGCTTTAGCCTTGCATAACTCCCTTCTTGTCAATCTATGGTCATCTCATGACATATGACATAAATATATTTGAGGAAGTGTGACCTTAATTGATGCCAACAAATCACATGATAAAAGATGCTTTTGTGGTCACAACTTTGGAAGGTGCATGAGTCAACTAAATATCAAGTTATACATGCATCTCATGTATGTCAAAATCTTTGATCTTCATTTAACTTCCTTAAATGGAAATTCATCATTCAAAAGGATAACTTCATTGACTAACTATTAGTAAATGGAATTGATTTTGGCATAATCTACAACAACCTAGTCATTTGGTCTGATGAGCTTGGTCGATACTATTAATATTTGCCAATATCTAGTGCATGAGACTTAGTCTACGTGAATGCGTTATTGGTGCAATCAATCTCTGGTGGAGGTTGACCATGATCAAATAGAATTTTGATATTTGATATAAGGAGTGAGTATTGATGCAATCGACCTATGATTAAGGTTGACCAAGATCTAATTAGGAGGAGACACTTGGCATTAGGTAGAAGTCTTAATAAGTTATAAGAGATCAGATGTTAGAGAGTTAGTTGAAAGTCCTAATAGATCAAAGTTGACCTAAGATTAGTCATGTGTGAGGAAAGTCTAGATAGGTCAAAGGAAGATGGGATGTTTGATAGAAGGAGTGAGTATTGATGCAATCGACCTATGATTAAGGTTGATAAAGATTTAACTAGGAGGTAAGACACCTGACATTAGGTAGAAGTCCTTGTAGGTTACAAGAGATAAGATGTTAGATAATTAGTTGGGAGTCCTAATAGATCAAAGTTAACCTAATGTTAGTCATGAGTGAGGAAAGTCTCGATAGGTCAAAGGAAGATGACATGTTTAGTAGATGTGAAAATCTTGAATGAATGAACTCTAAGTAGGTGAGAAAATTTTAGAGTGAACTCTAGGCAGGTGTAAAGTTTAGATGAGTCAAAAGACGACCAGATGCTGGGTAGATGTGGAAATCCTAGAGAAATGAATTCTAGGCAAGTGGGAAGTCCTAGAAAAGTAAACTCTAGGCAAGCATAGAAAGTCCTGATAGGTTAAGTAGACCACATACTAAGCACATAAGATTGGATACCAAATAGGTAGATAAAATAAGTAAATTGTCTATGTTCTTCAGACTAATCCTTATGTTGTAGGTTTTTCTAGCAATTGAATAAGGTTTTTGATCGATCAGAGTTTGGGCGACTAGAAAAGTAGGTTCAAGCAATTGGATGTTTAGATGAACATAAAACTCAGTTAGATGCTGATGTGATAGAGGATAAACCTTGATTAACAGATATGGTAGAAGATAAAATTTGATCAGTTGACATGGCTATGTTGGGGTGACCATAAGCTATTTGCATGACCATAAAAACCTAATTTGGACAAAAAAAAAAAAAACAAGTGTGGAAGTCGTCTAGTTGATTGAAAATTAGTTTTCAAGTGATTAAAAATTAGATAATAGTCAAAGAAAAATCACCGAATAACAAATGATCTAGTCAATCAGAACACAACAATAAAAAGGGCCTTTAGGAGCATATTATAACATCTTAATTGTCAACCACATTCTTCTACTACTCTTAAAAGTTCCCAAAGTGTGTTGTTCATTTGATCCAGGAGGTGTTAGGACAAGTGTTGTTTCGTTTAGGGACTCTTGAAGTGATCAAAATTTTTGTGTAACTTTAGTTTTTTTACTTTACATTTATTTTATCATCATTCATGCATTGTCTATTTGTAAGAACAAAAATCGATAGATTTCTCCACTCTTAGAAGATGTCTTGAAAGAAAAAAATATAATAGGCTCATCATGAGACATGACCTTAAAGTCGGAACCTGGGGTTCCTAACTAAGAAAAATATGATATTGTTATATTTATTTTATTTATTTTAATATTTTAGTTGTCTACTAAACTACTAGACAAGCATGATGTTCCTGTTGAGACTCGCTTTCGGAAGAAACAGCTAGCTCACTCTACAGCACCCCGTCCAAGATCTGCCTCCCTGGTGGATAGGAAACCTGTAAGAAAGAGCGCGTGAGATGGAGGGCCAGGGATCTTCCCCGGCGCGACCACTCCGATGCTTAAGTTAATGGGTAGAGATGAAGAACTGCCAAGGAAGGAAAGGAGAGAAAATGCGAGAGCTCGTGTGCGCGTACCTTTCTCCACTGAAGCACTAACCCTTTTAAGGAAGGAGATTCTGAAATGTCATATTTCCGACATGACTTGGAGGGCTCCATCAACGTTATGAGTGTGTCCTAGAGAATGTCTGAGGGCATGGTCCGAGGTATGGCCCGTTCAGTAAGCACGTGACAATGTTGACTTGCAAGAAAGGAGCAGTCCCCTCAGACACGTGTCGTGATAAAATAGGCGAGAGGACACGTGGGATCATCATAATAAATGATGGACGGAGTGGCCCTTGGGAACTGGCGGGTGAGAGAAGGGGCACAACCGAACCGAAGTGGACTTCGGTTCGTCCCCGAGCATGGCGCACGAGGAGGAGGGGGCGCGACCGAACCGAAGTGGACTTCGGTTCGTCCCCTAACATGGTGCACGAGGAGGAGGGGGCGCGACCGAACCGAAGTGGACTTCGGTTCGTCCCCTAACATGGTGCACGAGGAGGAGGGG
>JAOBBC010008148.1:0-12932 GCA_025388495.1 Curcuma longa
TAATATTTCATTCTGTTGATACTTAACTTTTACCTGTTGATACTTACCTTTACCTGTAAACTTGATTATGATACCTAACTGAATGAGCAACATGTGATTTGATTCGAGTTGGTCGTTTAGACCAAATGATGAATATACTTACTGAGACTGTGATACTGATGATAATTGATGAAAAAGATATGACAAGAAACGAGATAAGAGAAAATACTAAATATTAAAAGGTGTTAATTAAGAGCCTAGATTTTTATACCAGAGTTATATACCAGAGTACTGAACCATGCACCTGAGTAATGGTGACGTGGAGTATCCCTCGGTCCAGTGCACTTACTGCCCACATATTGTTGTGGCAGAGCAGAGGCCGCGGTCAGTGTTTATCTTGTCTTCCACCGGTGAGGGCTGAGAGAGCCCGTACGTTAGATAACGTATGCGACGATATATTCTGAAGAGGCTATTAGCCTAGAGAGATTTTTATTTTCTATTTTGATGATATTGGCTCATATTGTGCACTTTTAATTACTTATATAAATGGGATATTGATTATGAGATTTAATGAAAGTATATTGGTATTGATCCATATCTAGCTTGATCAAAGAATAAGAGTTGAGAAGTTATCATAACTGATAATTATAAAGTCGAGATACATATGAAAATATTACCTGATTCCTGATAATTACAAAGGAAAATATTGATACATATATATACATACTTTTATGTATAAATGGAGAACTCTACAATTTAATAACATTGCGATAATAAATTGTGATCCACTCTTTTTCCTTGACTTCTATATATAAGATTAAATTCATGCACATCTGTCTGATTATCCACTTAGCCTTTGGCTAACTGTCTGCATTCTTTGGCTTCCAGATTTATAGGCACAGAGTTGATACTATATCGGTTCAGTTTTCCTTAGAGTCGCTCAGAGACTTGACGTGCTGGTTATGTTTCGGTTTGGTCCACTTTAGCTTATGGTATATTTTGGCTATTTTATTGTACTGATTTCCTTATTATATTATCATCAAGTGAGGTACCTCTCGGTGCGGGAATGACACCTCCGGGACGTGATAATTTTTTTCTCACTTGGTTATCAGATTCAAGGAACTTTAGTACTTTAGCCTGCAGGTCTAGAGTTCGAATCTGGGGAAGGCAAAAATCCATTGGGCAGGGGTGGAAAGTCTTAATAGGTAACGGCATAGTCGATGGTCGACGGCCCATGACCCATAGAAAAATAAGGGTCGGGATAAGTAGAATTCCCTCGGGCGGACGGGCCGAGTCATTACACAGGAGGACCAAGCCGTAGCAGAAGACTGGACTGATCAGGGAGGATCAAGTCGCAGTAAAAGACTGGGCTGGTTTGGGAGGACCGAGTCGCAGCACAAATCCTGGGGGGCCGAGGACAGTGCCGAGCAAAAGTCCAACAAGTCAGGAGGAATTGGTTGACAAAGGTAAATTCTCCTGAGAAGAGTGGGTGAGGTCGTGTTTCCAAGAGGAATAGTAGGCGTCGGTCTAACTCAGGATCTCACTGGAAACCTGAAGTTAAGACCCAGAGGAGGTTCCAGGAACTGACTCAAAAAGGTTTACTTTGCATGTTACTTGACTAACGTTTATGCAGGATTGGAAAATTGGAAAACGCAGACTCCGGGCAAAATTGGCTAAGTTTTGCTATTGGAGTCGACTCAAGCACAGTATCGAGTTGACTCAAGCTTAGTCAGCCAGCCTTCGGAAGTCAGCACCTTCAGATTTCTGCCAAATAGATCTGAGTCGACTCAAGCTGACTCATAAGTCGACTCAGAGTCAAAACTGATCCGGAAGACTCCACATCGGACTGGAGTCAACTCAGATGGCAATCCGAGTCGACTCAGATAGCGGATAACGAGCGGGAAAGAAAAGCTATTTGAACGAGGACACGTCGGACTCGAGTCGACTCGAGATCTGGGTTGAGTCGACTCGAGTGCAGTATAAAAGAAGTGCATGAGCAGCAACCCAAAATCAACGATTCTCTTTGACCTCTTCGTGCTATGCTCATGACGACAACGCCCTACACGATCCCGTTCATCCCAAGAGCCGTTGCTACGCCGAGTGCACCCGAATTTCAACATCCAGCACGATCTGGCTTCAAATTTGGTAACACGTACTTAATTGTATTCTTTTATTGTTACCGAGTTTTGTTGTGATTTTTGTAAGCGTGAATTTGCTGCCGTAAGGGGCAAATTAATTAGTGGATTGCCCGCAGTAAACGATCAAGGACCGTGGGCCTTGGAGTAGCAGCCTTGGTCTGTGAACCAAGTAAAACAAAGTGTGCATATTTCTTTTCTGTTGTTCTTTTCATCACTTCTGTGTTTTGCTTCCACGCTCATAATCGAAAATCGATAAAATCGTAAACACGCTATTCACCCCCCTCTAGCGTGTTTTCATCGATCCTACAGTTTTTAGGCTTTTGGTATTCTCTTATCAATGCATGATTAATCCTATTAATCATGCATGATAACTTCTTCTTCTTCAATGCATGATTAATCCACATTAATCATACATGATGAATCAACCTTTATTTATCAACTTGGTTTAATTTGAGTCCAACTCAAATTCAACCAACTTGAGTCTAATTCAAGTCTTGGCCATCCAATGAATTAATTGTTCTTCTAGTCAAACTAAAATGAACTCATCTCCAAAATAGAATATTATTTGTGTGTGACCCAATAAGTTCTTGTAACATTGGTAATGTCTCTAAAACCTATTTTAGAAACATAAGCAATAAGTAACATTTAGCAATGAATCATTGCTACCCAAGTTACAAGAATGTCGTGATCCGACATAACCTTTGTGACTATGATAATGCATGACCATGTCCTTCTATCCTCGATATCTAGATTGATCCATGAGGCATAGACTGTGTTATCCTCTTATAAATCTTTGTGTTTTTTGATCCCAAGTAGACTCATTCAAGCAAATGAGCTTAATATTTGATATTGACTCATTTGAGCATGGTCATGCATTTTGTGGTCTCACTCTATCAAGAGATCACAAGATATCACTCCCGTTATATGGGAGGGATAGATCTCATCTATATCACTCACATCCTCTAGCATAATTTGTTACATATCCAGTGATCACCTTTATAGTCCACCATGTTACGAGTGACATTTGACGACACTATAAAGTATATAACTCATTGTGTAGGGAATCGTAGTGACTTCAGGTCTAAGGACTATTCATACTAATAGTCATATGAGAAAGTTTATGACTCATATAACGATCCATGAAACTTTATCATGACAGGCCAATTCAGTATACATTCTGTAATGTATACCCATGTGTCAACTCGATATCCCATATCTATGACTTGTGAGATCAAGTCATCCAGTTGACCTACATGCTAGTCTCAACGTATTAATATTATCCCTGAATATTAATGCTTGACTAGGAATGATTAAGAGTAATATTCTCTACATCATCTCACTATCGACTTAAAACAATCGATATGAAGTAGATTAGAACTAGCTACCCAAGGATATTATTATACTTAGTTATTTGACACAAACATAAAGTAAACATAATAACAAAAAACTTTGCCTTTATTAATAATAGAATATGATACAAAAGTCCCTAGTCAATCATCACATAATTGGCTCTAGGGCTACTACTAACACTCCAAACCAAGTCTCCCACCTAATCCTCTATATTAGGTCTTCCTTTACCTAGCCTCCAACTAGGACTTCCACTGCCTAGCCGCAACTATGACTTTCCTGTGCCTAGCCGCGACTAGAGCTTTCTTATGCTACCTGCATACTCAGTTCAGTTCATCCAATCACTTCATACACTTAACTTGAACATTTTGTCATTATCAAAACTTAGGTTCGATCATCTGGTGCTCCCCATACCAACATAGTATTATATATATGTTTACAACCTCCCACTATCAATTCAACCAATTGATACGATGTAGACTAGAATCTATTACCTTTGGACATTATTATACTTATTTATCTGGCACAGATCTAAAGTAAATATAACAACCATAAACTTTTCCTTTTATTAATGAAATATGATATAAAAGTTTCCTTGTCAATCATCTCATAATTGACTTTAGAGCTAACACTAACATACATCCACTTTAGAAATATTTCAAAACTAAGTAAAATTAGATTAGTTAAAGGATTACAAAAATTAAAAAAATATAAAAGACAAAATATGTAATGCTTATCAACATGGAAAACAATCTAAGTCAATACATAAACTAACTAACCAAAATCGAATAAATATCATACTTGAATACTTCATTTAGATTTGTTTGATTCACATTGAGTTAAATCACTTAATGGAAGTTTATATTGTTTAATAATAATTGATAATTATTCTAGATACACTTCGATAAAATTCTTAAAACACAAAGATAAAACTTTTAAATTATTTAATAATTTTTGTAAATAAATATAAAATGAAAAGGACTTAAAAATTAAGAGAATTAGAAGTGATAATGGAGGTGAGTTCAAGAATCATAGGTTCATAAACTTGTGTCTAAAAATGGATATCATCATGAGTTCTCATGTCCTAAAACACCTCAACAAAATAGCATAGTTTAAAGAAAAAATAAAACTCTACAAGAGACAACTAGGTCAATGCTAAATGAATATAATTTAACAAACAATTTTTGGGCTGAAGACATTAACACAGTTTGTTATGTTTAAAATAGAATAATAATCAATAAATCACTAAGTAAAACACCTTATGAAATTTATTTTAATAAAATACTCAATATAAAATATTTATGAGTATTTGGATGTAATGTACATATTCTAAATACCAAAGATTATCTTAGAAAATTTACATCTAAAATTGAAAAAGGGATTTTTCTAGGATACTCATCCAATAGTAGGGTTTATAGGATATATAACAAGACAACGCTAAAAATTGAAGAAACAATAAATGTAACATTTGATAAAATTTACATTCTAACCTAAATCATGATAAAAATGAATAATTAAACTTTGATAAACCAACCAACGAACAAGGGGAAGCCAATGAAAATATAAATGAGCAAGAAGAGGAAGAGCAATAAAATATATAAGAACAAATTAACCCAAGAACAGTAAATCAAATCCAAACTATCTAATTGAACAAATCTTAGGTAATCTAGATTTAGGAATTCAAACCCAGTCAGCTTTTAGAAACATAAGTTAAATAGCCCTAATATCTAAAATTGAACCTAAATCTATAGATGAAGCATTGTTTGATTCAGATTGGGTGATAGCAATGCAAGAGGAGTTAGTCCAATTTAAAATGAATGGTGTCACATCCCGAGAGACGGCCGTCCGAAAAATTTCGATAGCATCTCCCCTGTAACAATTCAACTTTTCTTGAATATAGTTTAACATATGACCGTTCTACAATATAATACATATATTTAAACTGCTAAACTGTATGAGTAAAGGCCTACACAGCCACAAACCATTCTAACACTTAACATAACAACCCACACTACTGCAAACCACATATGTATAAATCATTCATGTAAGATAACATACCACAATAACATAACGAAGATATATCACCACAAGAAAAAACCGACCATGATATACGAAAAATCTCAAACCATACTAAACTCTACAATTCTACGAAATCAGAAACTACACAAGCGGAAGTATAACCACCAAAATCCACATAAACGGATACAACTCAAAATCCCAATCCATACAAGGTAAAACACACAATCGAAATACTTCTCCAATTGTGAGATGACATAACCGGCAGATCTCCTCTGACGTCAGTAGTAATAACCTATCTACTACTTGAGGAGATAGAAAAATTCCAAGGTCTGGGTGGTGAGTACAAAATACTGAGTAGATAATCAGACAAATAGTGCATGAGCAAAAGTATACAAAGGAATAACAACAATTAATAGTGATCAGCACCAATAGTGAACAAACTATCATAATCCATATGAATGACATGAATGGCAATGTCACACAAATGCATCAACCAAGTATACATCCAAATGCAGCATCTATTTATGGCCCTTTACCTATATAATGCACATAATGTAAGCATATGCATGATGCAACTGCCACACTCATCCCAGTCACGTATATATGACGCTGGGGGTGTCCGACATTATATTGCCATGAATCCAGCCCTACAACAAAGTAGTATGATGGCAAAACAGTAGGTAGTTATGTATAACTACATACATCCTATGGCCAATGTTTGTTTTTCATACCCATCCCTGAGTATCACTCCCATACTCTCTAAGTACCTCCATGAGTATCACATCCATACTCCGAGTACCACCACTCCGCGGTGACGAGGGCACAAGACATTGACTCGGCTGCGTACATGCCATACAACCACCATCTCGAGATGAAAATAGGGGCATCCTAACCACCTATTCTATAACTTGCCACTACAAGCCAACTATCAATGATGATAGACCCACAACATTGGGGATTACAATCGTCACCATGCATCATGATGTTATGATCAAGCAACAATAACCAATATCAACATGCATAGATAATAGATCTTAATTGATCACAAGTATCATAACCAAGAATAATAAACAATAATCATGTAGATAACCAAAGGTTAATTCAAACAACAGTATAGATATTCATAAGGTCAACCAAATTAAGGATAAGCAAGGAGTAAACAAGAGCATAATTAAGGTATCCTATCAAAATCAATAGTATCAATCAATTACAAAAAAATCATAACATGCACTAGGAAAGAAATGATCTTGTATTGACCAAGTACAAGGATTACCCACCTGATTGATGGCTCATCGCAATAAGAACCCCCAAATACAACTGTATCCAAAAATCAAGGTCCTACAAATTATAAAATAAAACATCTTCTAAATGTAATATTCTATTAAATTTCCATTAAAGAAAACCCTAGCCAATTCTAAGGTTAATCTAACCCAATTAAACTCCAATTAACTCAAATTAGCCTAAACCGGATCAAATAGGATCAACACAAGTCAATCCAATAGATCCAAAGGTTTAGCACTAATTTACCTAATTAAATCAATTTAACACGACTTGGTTAATTTAATTTAAACTAACCTCATTCCGAGTTACTCAACTTAACCTAATTAAATTGAATTAACACAACTCAGTTAATTTAATTTAAGTTAACCTCATTCCAATTTAGCTCAATTAATCAATAGATTAAATGTTAATTAATCATATTAACTAATTTGTTAATTAACTAAATTAAATAATCCAATTTAAATCAATTAATAACTTAGTCATTAATTATTTACATAATTAAATTAATTTCCTTATTAATTAGGCATAAACCCTAATTAAATAAACCTAATCAATTCATAATCCTATGAAATCCTAGTTCCCTTCATTCTCAATCTCACTGAAACTCACACAATTGAAATCTGACAACCACAACACCCTGATTCCAATAGAACATTATTGGTCCAACAAAATCGGCTTCATAGATTCAACCTCCAATCCCAAATTCAATCACAGCAATAGGAATTAATCAGATACAAGAAGAGTTACCTTAAAAAAAAAACCATAGAATCCCTAGCTCCGGTTGGCGGCGTTGGTCTTAATGCGGCGGGCAGCGTCAATCGAAGGAGGAGGAGGGGGCATCGGATTATGGTAGGCGGTAGCGTCGAATCGCAGCAGGCGGTGGCGTCGGATAGAGGGTGATCGCAGGTGAGGTGCGGTAGCGACGAAGCGACGTCTTCTCCACGCAGCAGCGATAGAGGTGCGATGGCAGACTACGGTAGAGGGAAGAGGCAAACGGCTAGGGCTTCACCTCATGCTTCTTCGACGAACAACGAAGGGCACGGCGGAGCGTCGGACTGCTCGATTTTGGCTTCGATGATGGAGGATTGCGAAGGTCGGCGGCAACAGGGATTGACAGCGTCGTGCGTTGGCTAGGGTTTCCTCCTGCTTTCTCCCTCATCGCATCTTATACATGTGCTCCTCCAACTTTGTTGCTAGAAAAATCGAGATCGCGATCTCGCGATCCCCTATTTTCACGCGACGGCAGGCGTGCGAGATCGCGGGTCGCGCGGTCACGTGGAGAAAAAAGGCGGGGGGGGGGGGGAATAGGGATTCCCCGTTATAATGTGGAATCACAGTAATTCTCAAATTGGGGTTTGGGTTTGGGTGAAACCGGCTTTAAAACTAGGGTTTATTGTAGCAAACTAGGTTTAATGCTTGGTTCACTAACCAAACAAACTCCGATTTGACCCAAATTAGTTTTATTCGATTCGTCTTCACAAGACGAATCTTCTCATCGCATCCATTTTGTCAAAACTTCTTCCATCATGAACTAAACCAAGTTGGTTCAATTTAGGTTCAAAACTGACTCGTTTGGTTCAGTTCGTCTTCACAAGACGATTTTCAATTTTTCCGTATCTTATATTCAATAACCTAATGGGTTTTGATTTTAATGATTTACGTGTTCTAATCTAATCCTAGATCCAACCCATTATCCTAAATGGGCTTGACTAATTTGAGCTTCAATCCACTTAATCCCGCCCAATTAAAAACTCAGCCTTTAATTGGTTAATTCTAACTGTAAAATTTCTAGTATCTTACAAATGGAGTATGGGATCTAGTACATCCACCAAAAAATAAATCAATCATAGACATTGAATGGGTAATCCGTAACAAATAAAATTATAAAGGAGAAATCGTTAGAAACAAAGCGCATCTTGTAGCTAAGAGGTTTAGTCAAATAGAAGGCCTAGACTATAATGAGACCTATGTCATGGTAGCTAGACTTAAATCCATAAGAATGTTGTTCGCTTATACATCATATAAAGGATTCGAGTTATATCAAATGGATGTTAAATCAACATTCTTAAATGAGCTAATTAAAGAGGAAGTCTATGTAAGTCAGCCACTTGGGTTTGAAAACTTTGACTATCCAAACCATGTGTTTAGGCTAAAAATGACTTTATACAGTCTTAAACAAGCACCTAGGGCTTGGTATAAAAGACTATCAACTTACTTGAAATCAAAAGAATTCAAACAAGCTAAGGACAAACTGATTCAACCCTTTTTGTAAAAAATACTTGAATTAGATATATTTATACTCCAAGTATATGTAGACAATATAGTATTTGGGTCGAGCAACTCTAAATTTTTAAAAGAATTTATAACCTTAATGTAACATGAGTTTAAAATGAGTCTGGTAGGTGAATTAATATTTTTCTTAGGACTACAAATCAAACATACTAAAGGAAATTATGTTCACCAAACTAAATAAATAAAAGAACTACTCAAAAAATTTAGTATGGAAAATACTAAAGAAATAAACACACCTATGCTAACCAACATTATGATTGATAATGACCAAATGGAAAATCTATGATCCAAAGTATTATAGAAGTGTCATAGAAAGTTTATTATACTTAACTGTAAGCAGACCTGATATTTTATTTGTAGTAAGTTGTGTGCTAGATATCAAACCTAGGTTAAAGAATCTCAAATGTAAAATGTTAAAAGAATCTTTAGATATCTTAAAGGTACAATTAATGTAGGAATGTGGTAACCTAAGATTGTAAATTTTGAATTTGTACATTTGTCTAACTTAGACTATGCTGAATGTAAGTTAAATAGAAAAAAATACAAGTGGCGGTTGTCAATTATTAGCCCTATCTTTAGTCAGTTGATTTAGTAAGAAGCAACACTGTGTTGCTCTTTCAAGTACTAAGGTAGAATACATAGCAATAAGTGAATGTGTTGCACAATTATTATGAATGATGTACACATTAAAAGACTTTGACTTAGACTGTAAAAATGTTAAAATATTTATTGACAATATAAGTTCAATTAATCTAACAAAAAATTTAGTACACCATTCTAGAACAAAATACATAGAAGTTTAAACACCACTTTGTTAAGGATCACGTTGCTAAAAGAAACATTGAACTTAGCTATGTTGAGTCCAAATTAAACTTAGCTGACATATTCACTAAGTCATTACCCAAATATGAATTTAGTAATCTAAGACAAAAATTAAGCATGTGTTTGGTAGAATAGGATTTCAATTTATTATCATATTTACTTATATTTTATACAAAATATTATGTTTACTTTTACACTCCAATTGGGAATTAGCCTAGGATCTAACTTAGAAATCATGAACCTATAGATCTAGAAAGCCCCGACATCTCACAAACACCTAGGATTAACATGATTATGTACTGCTAGACTGGCGTGAGATATCTTAGGGTCGACCCAGATTCCTGATGTAGATCAATGCATTAACATAAATTAAAAAGGGGTATAAAATATAAATTAATCATTATCGTGACTAACTCTAACTAAGACTCATTGATTTATCAATATCTTTTGAGTCTATTAAAAAGAGTTAGAAATTTTTTCTTTGGATAAATTCATAAATGAGTTATTTTAAAACTACTTTTAAAAAAATATTTTTCATTATTAGTCAACTGAACCATCCAAGGGACTCAACCTTAAGTTGCCTTGTGTGCTTTGATATGATTTGATCACCCCTACCATATCTACTTGCTTAGTGGACTAATCATCCTAATCGGTTGACTAATCCCCAATATTTCCTTTGCTGCTCGATTCAATCTTATCCAATCTACTCTTTCCAAATGGGTTCAGTCGACTAAACCTATTTATTAGTCGTTCATGTCATTTTTCTTCTTTGCTGATCTCGATCAGATTTGTGGTTGTCTACTTAGTTCAGTCGACTGAACATGCCTTCTGTTTAGTTGACTGAACCAATCGATCAACTGATACCTTCAATCAATCTCAATTTTTGTTGACCTAAAAAACCAAGTTAGTACAATAAGAATAGTAATCCTGGAAATCAAGGTTAATAACAAGTGTATGCATGAATTTATGCTTAGTCAGATTGTTTGATCTCGACTTAGAAATTTTTGTTGATGTCTTTAGTTTGATCACCACCTAAGGTAGTCTCAACTAAGATACGTCTTTACTATCTTCCAAAATAGAAAGTCATCTCCAGGACTTACCACAACTTTCCTGCCAAACATCTAATCCATCTAATCTACCTGACCTATTTTTTGCTCAATGTTTGATCAACCCATTAGGTCTTTCCATACTTGATATCTGGTCCAGCTGACCCACCAAGTATTCTCCTACCCAATGTTTTATGATTCATTGAGACTTTTCTACCTAGTATCCAGTCCAATTGACCCACTAGGGCTTTCCCTGTTAAGTCCTGCATACTTAACACATTCATCAGTTTAGTATATCGTAACATTAAATTGATCCATATATTAAAACATAGGAGTGGTGCTACAAGCACTAACAACTCCCCCATTTTGATTTATGATAACTATTTTAAAGTTAGGAGTAAATATGTAAAATTCATGCATTGCCCCCTAGATGCATTTTCATTTTTCAAGTATCTTTAAAACTCTCTCCCCCCCTTTGGCATACATCAAAAATAGTGGTCTTATGAAACAAACAATTATCAAAACATAGCATGTAGAATAAGCATTCATAATAACTAAGGTGGGGCGAGATGATAATACATCATGGAAGCTTAGTCTAAGTAGTCAATGTTAATTTGAGGGGTGTCCTAAGGCAATCTCCTTATGGTTATACTATTTATTGGATAAATATCAATTCACTATTTGAGTGCACATTCTATATGTGTTTGATTGGATCTTAAACTCAAATACTGAATGTTCGCAATACGATTCATAGCATGAGAGAATTTGTAATTAGATCACAACTAATGAGCATTTCTACATGTGTAATTATGAACGTATTAAAATTATCCCTAGTCGAGGAATTGATGAGCGCGGACACCATCGATTCTGTCGAGACTAGCACATTTTGAACTCCTTGGTTAGCCAAGCAGCTGATCTCACTGCTGTCGACATTAGATGTTGAGAGTTAAATGTGGATGCTGGTTAAAGGTAACCAGTTCATTGGAATGACCTGTCTTGAGACTTCATATGGTACAATATAAATGTCAATGAAGATCTCAGTGCAGCTTAAGTGTGAATTTCCTTTGACTTGTGGTATTCAAGTCATCTTGGTCATGGAGACTTATACTTTGACATCTTAAGCAAGCATCTCCGAGGAGGTGTGGACCTGAGAAGATTGAGTATAGTCGAAGTACCCGAAGGTGTTTGAATAGCCCACAGAGGATTCATCGCTCCTTGGAAAGGGAGACGTATACCTTGCGGCGGCTTGTTAGGATTGTTACTAAAAGTCTTTGGTCAAAGCATTACATGTCAAAAGCACGGTACTCTTGGACACATGTACAAGTAACTTGAATCCACAAGATAAGAAAGCAGCTTAGGCTAGGTATGACGTAGTCAGCCTAGTGGGGACCGACACATTGACCATGTCCTGAACCAAGCAGGTATAAGACGGTGAAAGGAATGAGACACAATTCAGTGTAGCTGCTGAAAGGTTTAGAAGATGTTCTGGAATCAATCGTTGATTTTCCGATCAATTGGAGATCATGATGTACTATTAAGTGGCACTCATGATCATTTCGTAATTAATGGTTAATTATGAACGACCAACATAACCGAAAATTTATTGGGTCACACGCACTACAAGTTCTCCGAACGACTTAAAACGAGTTTGAGAATTAGATTCTCAGAATAAGAGAAATAAAGTTTGGTTGGACCGGACAAAGGATAAAATGATGGAACTCATCTTACGAAGATGAAAATGAACGAAATTGATTTCGTTCAAATCAGAGATCGTTTGATTAATGAATCAAACGATTCGATTTTGAACCAACTCGATTTGGTTCATGATGAAAGAGTGATGCGTGTTCCGCAAGTATACGGAATATCGCCAAGTAATAAAAAGATCGAACCCACAGGGATCGTGGAATTAATCACTAA
The DNA here is from genome assembly GCA_025388495.1 of Curcuma longa. Lineage (NCBI taxonomy): Eukaryota > Viridiplantae > Streptophyta > Magnoliopsida > Zingiberales > Zingiberaceae > Curcuma > Curcuma longa. The sequence continues at coordinate 12,842 of JAOBBC010008148.1, forward strand.
CCTAGCACAATAAGAGTGGAGAGTTCATAGGAAATGATTTGGTTTGGGGGAGAAAGAGTGTTCTAAAGCTCCTAAACCTTAATTCGAAGAT
>JAOBBC010008340.1:0-12929 GCA_025388495.1 Curcuma longa
ATCACAATCGGGAAATGCGTTTGTTCAGGAAGAGTTCATAATCACTACTTTTGCTCGGTGAAGTGAAAGTGAAGTGAGTGTGAATAGCTTTCACAAGAGAGGTGAAGCTGCTGGAGAAGAGCGAGCTTGTTTGGTAGGTACCAAAACTTGTACTGTACAGTCAATAACTAGTGCATGAAATGTTTGTTGATCTCGTATCGGATTGGCCTTCATGAGTTGTGCTCCTAGTCGACGAGTTGGATCGCACACACTTTCACAGTTCTTAAGAGGTGAGATGTGGCTGCCAGTGAGGCGGCTCTGCTCGCTGATGTTGCACGCACACTTCTAAGTATGTGCATAGCCTCTATATATGTTGATATTCGCAACCTACAATCGGCCTAATAAATCTTAATACGATTCGCACATTTAGCATAAATATATATCTAACAATAGCCCTGTTACTGGTGATGCGTTTTATTGAACTGTGCATTTTTTTAAAAAAAATTTGTAATATCCAAATTGTCCACTATAATTTCGTCCCTCCTCTTAAGCCACTCATGAACCGTTTTCATGTTGGACGATATGTTGCTAGATCTCCGAACTATTGGATCAAAATAGACGGTAAAGAGGGTAGGTTGAATAATCAACCGTTTAACTTCTACAAATGATAAAGTACGCCACAACAAATATGAAAGTAATAAAGAAGACAATCCAAACAAGAGTCTTTGTGGTTCATGACTCCATCTTCTATTCCATGACCTTGGACTCTTCGGCAGATCACTTAACAAAATTTAGTAGCTTTATCTTTCTTGAATATCATTTGGAGATGGAGAAATTTTTTATAAGACTCGTAGAACACGAGTGTCAGGACAACTAGGGCAACAGAACTAGAGTGGAATTTGAGAGAATGAGAAGAATATAAACACTGATTAAGTTTTCTCATAACTTCTTATGCCTTATTTATAACCCAGGATCAAGCCTTTATTTAGTCTTTATAATATCTTCTCTGTATTAGTTCAGTCAGTGTTTCATCCTTCTGGTTGATTGTATCTATTAGTAGTTGATTGATCTTTGCTAAAGCTTCTAGAATATCATTGTTGTAGCAGATTAATTGTTCTGTTGTAATCGTAAAATTATTAGTTGACTCAGTCTTCTATCAATCAACTACTCTCATATTAGTCGACTAACCGATCGATGTCTCACATATGGAAGCAAATGGAAATATTCTTCTCTGTTTCCATCTAACCTGAGCTAATTGAAGCTATGCCAACTCAAGCTTTAGGAGATTAAAAAACACATTCAAACAATTGTGTCACTGTCTAAAATCAGTTCTAAGGTTTAGTTATGCCTAATCTAACTCATAATAAACCTCTTTTTACAAATGCACACAGTCAATTTTGTACTGTTAGATTTAAGGGGTGTCCTAAGATAATCACCTTACGATTATAATATTTATTGGATAAATAACAATTCACTATTTGAGTGCACATTTTGTATGTATTTGATTGGACTTCAAACTCAAATACTGAATGTCTACAATATGATTCATAGCATGAGAGAATTTGTGATTGGATCACAACTAGTGAGCATATCTACATGTGCAATTATGAATGTATTAAAATTATCCCAAGTCGAGGAATTGATGAGAACGGACGTCATCAATTCTGTCGAGACTAACACGTTTAAACTCCTTTGTTAGTCAAGCAGCTGATCTCGTTGGCTGGAGACATTGGATGTTGAGAGTTAAATATGGATGTTGGTTAAAGGTAACCAGTTCATTGGAGTGACCTGCCTTAAGACTTCATAAGGTTCTATACATATGTCAATGAAGATCTTAGTGCAGCTTAAGTGCGAGCTTCCTTTGATTTGTGGTATTCAAGTCACGTTGGTTATGAAGGCTTATACTTTGACATCTTAAGCAAACATCTCCGAGAAGGTGTGGACCCGATATAATTAGGTATAAGTCGAAGTGCCCAAAGGTGTTTGAATAGCCCACAGAGGATTCACCGCTCCTTGAAAAAGGAGACGTATACCCTGCGCCCACCTGTTAGGATTGTTACTAAAAGTCTTTAACCAAAACATTACATGTCAAGAGTACGATACTCTTGGACACATGTACAAGTAACTTGAATCCACAGAACAAGAAAGCAACTTGGACTAGGTGTGACGTAGTCAGCTTAGTGGGGACCGACACATATAGACCATGTCCTGAACCAAGTGGGTATAAGGTGGTGAAAGGAATGAGACACATCTCAATGTAGCTGCTAAAAGGTTTATAAGTGTTGTAGAATCAATTATTAATTTTTTGATCAATTGGGGGGTCATGATATACTACTAGGTGTCACTTATGATCATTCCATAATTAATGGTTAATTACGGACGGTCAACATAACCGAGAACTTATTGGGTCACACACATTACAAGTTATCCGAATGACTTAAAATGAATTTGAGAATTATATTCTCAAATCGAGAAAAATAAAGTTTGGTTGGACTAGATAAAGGAGAAATGATGGAATGTCTTATAGAGATGAAATAAATGAAATTAATTTCATTCAAATCGGAAGTCATTTGGTTATTAAATCAAACGATTCGATTTTGAACCAACTTGATTTGGTTCATGATGGAAGAGATTTTAGAAAAATAGAAAAGATGAGGAGCTTCGTCTTGTGAAGATGAAATGAACAAAATTAGTTTGGATCAAATCGGAGATCGTTTGGTTAGTGAATCAAACAATTTAGTTTTGAATCTGATTTGCTACAGTAACAAATTCGATCGCTATAGTAACCCTAAAACATAAACCCAATTTAGGTTTTTCGATTTTGGTTTATTCTTTTCTGATTTTTTAAGCTGCCACGTGAAAAAAAAGGGATAAAAAACTAAACCTAATCAGTAAAAAAGGGGTTACTGTAGCTTCTCGTTATAATGTGAAATCGCAATTTGGTGCCCCTGTTCATCTTCTCCAAAGGGCACGGCGCCACCCTGCTTCGTCTCTGCAGCCGCGACATCATCTGCCAGTCGCGACACCACCTACCAATCGTGACGCCGCCTGCTAGCTGTGACGGCGCCTGCCAGTCGCAACGCCCCCTACCAGTCATAATGCCACCTGCCAGCCGCTATCCAAACCTCCGTTCGACCACGATATGTGCCTCCCCGTCGGCCGCGATCCCACCTCTATCTGGTCATGCCTCTGAGCGCCGGCGGTTGCACGCCCTCTGTTCGCTATCATCGGAGAGGAGTCGCGCCCCCTGTTGTTGGCCAGAGGAGAAAGGGAGGGGATGCGGTTGCGCACCCTCTGCTCGTTGTCACCGGAGAGGAGCCGCGTCCCTATTGCAGCCAGAGGAGAAAGGGAAACCGAGCAACTCTTCTCCCGACCCCGACGACTAATCCTGAGCAACGATGGCTACTGTTTGGGTCTCGATAACGGTAGGGAGGAAGAGGAAACCAAAGAGCCGGCCACCATCTTCCCCGGGACCTCCTCTTCCTTGTGAAGAGTTTGTGTAACTACCGGATCCGGTTCTTGCAGTTGGTTTTGGTAGATAGTAATTGTCAAAAAGAAAAGGCCACTACTGGTCATCGTTGGTCGTATGACGATCGATCGGTCATCCGATCATTATCGTTGTCGGAGAAGAAATGAGTTGATAACTCTTGTGAAAAGTTGTCCAATCGTGGCCAATCAACCTCAATCGTTTGACGATCATATGTCAACTTCCCGAGAGCTTGTGAAGCTTTCGGAGAATGTTCCATCAATGTCGAAAAGGTTCTGACAATTTATCCTAAATCAGCAGGCAAAGGTTGACCATCAAAAACTACACCGAGAATACGATTCCCTGTGATAGTTAGAAAAATCTTCAAAAATAATCGTGACAAATGTTGTTGCGTGGTTTTTGGATTTAAACTTTTCTCTCAAATCGATCATTATCGATCATCGACTAGTACTGAAGACGATGATGCGACTCGTGGATTCCGAAGCCATCCAGACGAGAACTTGGCATGGATAACTAATAGAGGCGAGACTTCGACAAGGACTACTCGATTGATACCAACTTCGCTCAACGTCATCCGAGAGGTATTTCCTATTTTGCATGTGTATTTCCTATTTCCTGTTTATTATTCTAAAAATTTTAATTTCCTTCCATGCCTTGTACATGCTATTTCCTATTTTGCATGTGTGTGCTGTGATAATAATTAGTTTAATTATTTGTATATTTCTACTGCGCACGTTTACGAAACTTGTAAACACGTGTATTACACCGGGATGATTCCAACAATGGTATCAGAGCCTGATAGTACAAGGCCTACGCATAAAATAGTTTTACATGTAGTAGTTAGTCGTAAATCTAATTAAGAAAATTTTATGATTTAATTTAGAATTTCTTAATTGGTTAGGAGATTTCGTATTAGAAAATTTATTTCCTAATTATTTAAATTTTTTTAATTAAAATTTTATTTCCTAAAATAAATATTGAGATTTAATTTAGAGTTTTTAATTATAATTTTTTTTAAATTTGTTAGAAAATTTAGATTATAAATTTTATTTCCTAATTAATTAGATTCTCTTAATTAAAGATTATATTTTTTAAAATAAAATATGTGATAAGATTATATTTTCTAAAATAAAATATGTGATTAGATGTGTTTCCTAATCTAGTTAAAGAATTTGATTTGTGAAATCAGATTCTTAATCATATTTTATTAAATAAGATTTATGATAACTATGACTGAAAATAGTCATAATTAGTTGCATTAATTATGTCATTCCATGTCATTTACTATGATTAGTTGTATTAATTATGTCATGCTATTTATTATCATGTCATATAGATAATTTATTGTTTGCATGAAAGAGGATGAGACCTGAAAATCCCTTATAAATTATTAAAGCTAACACCTTTTGCTAATATGGTTAGAATCGAAATTTAATTTCTTGTTTGAGTTATTAGACTCTCCCCAAGCTCGGTCTGAAATTAAACATGTTAGCACCATCGAGATATGATCTCATGATTAATGGGTTGGATTTAATTTGAAGCGTTGATTTGTCCAACTCTTTCCAAGGTCAACGTGGATAGAGGTGAAGTTGGGTGTTATACATATGATGTATACGTCTTAATGTGTTAACAACCCGATGTTTATGCGAACATTCAATTAGTTGATAGCATAATGTGATAGTTATGTATATGTGATACATAATCGGTATATGATCTCTACCATTGTATCTAAGAATGACTGTTTGGACTCTCTCCAAGGTTGTTCTTATCTATAAATGGATATCAATCCATTTGAAGAATATCTACAATCTCGTGAATTCAAAGTAAGGGCTTTTGAGTTCGTAAAATAAATGAGATCAATTAATGTATGGAAATATATTGCAAATCATCTCTCTTATTTATTCGATTGTATTTCTATAGATTTAATTGATTACGCATATTATCTTTTATTGCGTATAATTTAAGATACCAATAAGTTGCTTGATCTTAATTTTGGACTGTTATAGGAATTTGAGAATTATTCTCAAAATTTAAAATTGTCAGTTTTATCTAGAGTCCATAAAAGTAAAGCAGGCATGTGATGCCTCATACGCTTGTGGTAATTTCGTAATCGAATGTTGTACTATTTCCTCGTCTACTCGGGTATTGGATACTGAGTGCGACTCTTATATATGTGATAATATATAGGACCTAAGGAATATTAAAAGACTCATCTTTAGAGTTGGAAATTATTAGTGTATTCCTATTTTAATAAAGAATATCTTTTCTATTTCTTGTTTAAATAGAAAAGGGTGTCATTTGATTTTAGTAACAATTGTTGTTACCTAATTTTGAATGGAGTTCTTTATGGGATTGGAACATTAAGTAATAGTATCTACGTGTTAGATATTTTCAATGAGGCATTCAATATCGAAACAAACAACAAGCGTGCTTAAAAAGATAATCAATTAACCCCCTACTCGCGGAATTAACGTCTTGACCATATAAGCAAGAAATGCATGATCAAACTCCAAGGGTTGACAGTTTGGAATTATTTAAATTATATTCATTTGATATATGTAAATCATGCTTTAAAGGCAAGATGATTAAGTTACCTTTTACCGAAAGGGTGGATTAGTGGGAGAGTTTCTTGGCCTTATACATATCGATATATCTGATCCAATATCAACTCAAACATAAGGAGGTTATATCTACTTCATTACCCTTTATCGATGATCATTCATGATTATGATATATGTATTTAAGGAAATACAAATCTGAGGCATTTGAAAAATTCAAAGAATTCAGAATTGAAGTAGAGAAACAACTTGACAAAAGTATTAGAACACTTCGATCTGATCGAGGTGGTGAATACTTAAGTCAAGAGTTTTAGGATTATCTAAAAGACAATGGAATATTGTCTCAATGGACTTCGTCGTATACATCTGAGCGTAACAGTGCATTTGAGAGGCGAAATCGAACCTTGCTGAATATGGTGAGGTCAATGATAAATTATGCAAGTTTTCCTAGAACATTTAGGCAACGCACTTGAGACAACTATTTACTTATTAAATAGAGTCTCGACCAAGGTAGTTTCTACTACTCCATACGAGATATGCAATAGTACTAAAACTTCACTTATCTTATTCGAAGATATGAGGTTGTCCTACTTACGTGAAGAGGATTGTATCAGATAAGTTGAAAGTTAAATATGATAAATGCCTATTTATTGGATACCCTAAGGAAACGAAGGGTTACCAATTATATTCTTCTATGGAACAAAAGTGCTTATTTCAACACATATAGTATTCCTAGAAGAGCTTCTCTTACAGGAAATAGTAGGAGTTGAGTTGAGCTTAATGAAGTTCAAGAGACTCGAATAGACATTAATGAGATACATAGTCAAGAACCACAACTGATTACTCATAGTGATGAACTATCAGTTGAACCTTTAGAGATACAGTCTCTTCATAGATCAGTAGGACACCCAATATTCTAGAGAAATATAGATTTCTCATAAGTGAATTGAATGACGTGTTACTCATCCAGCACGAGTAAACTACTGATTATGAAGAATTTTTGAAAAGTTTAGAAAGGGATAAATGGTTAACAACCATGAAGTCGGAAATAGATTTCATTAAAGCTAAATTTGAAACTTAGTGGAATATTCATTTTGATGAGACAATCAAAGAGTTTGATTTCTCACAAAATCTGGCGAACCCTTTGTGTATAAGGAGGTTAGTGGGAGTGCGATCATATTCCTATAATTATATATTGATAACATATTAATAATAGAAAATATATGTCTATTTTGTAGTCAGTCAAACTAGGATTGGTCAAATGTTCTCCATGAAAGGCATGAGAGAAGCAACTCATATCCTCGGGATTAAGATCTATAGAAATAAATCGAAGAGGTTGCTTAGTCTTCTGTAGTCTACATAAATAGATAAGGTGCTAAAAGCGATTTAGCATGCTTAAATCCAAGAAAGGTTCACCTTTCGAAGTCTACATGTCCAAGGACAAAAGATGAGAGGATTTATATGAGTAAGATTCTTTATGCTTCAGCAATAGGATCAACCATATATGTTATAATGTGTATGAGACTCTATGTATCATGTGCTCTGAATGTCACAAGCATATACCAGTCAGATCCAGAAATGGATCATTAAGTGGCTGTCAAGACAATTCTTAAAGTACTTGCAAGGAAATAAGGATTTGTTCTTGGTACATAGAAAAGGTGATATGGTTACATGCGGATATACGGATGCCAGTTACCAGACAGACAAGGATGACTCCAAATCATAGTCTGGGTATATATCCATTTTAAATTATAGTGCAATAAGTTGAAAGTATTTCAAATAAGATACTATTACAACTTGTGAAGCAGCAAACGAAGCAGTTTCGATTAGGAAGTTCACCAAAAATTCATAGTGTCCATAGTGAGTACGGAAAGTTATCTTCTATACATCCTTATCCTGTACTCTCAGCTGATGATACCCAGATCTTAAGTCAATCTTTGAGTACACGTAGGAGTCTTTCAACTGATCAAACAAAACATAAATACGTGACAAAGGATATTTATTTTTTTATTATAACCGCATTCAACTGACGGTCATCAATGCACACCCTCATAGATCCGTCCTTCTTTCTCACAAATAGGACTGGGGCTTCCCATGGTGAAACACTAGGACGAATGAATCCCCGATTCAACAACTCTTACAATTGGAGCTTAAGTTCCTCCAACTCTTTCGGTGCCATCCGATACGGGACTTTAGACACTAGTGTCGTGCTTGGATTCACCTCGATAGTAAACTGTACCTGCCTCTGAGGTGGCAAGCCAGGAAGCTCGTCCAGAAACACATCTTGATAATCTCAGACAATCCGAACAATAGGAAGACGAGAAACACTCCCTTCAGCTTTTTGCTTCAGAAATAGCAAATAATCTCGGCACCCATCGTCTAACATTTACTGAGCTTGCATAGTAGAGATGAAAGATATTCCATCACTTCTAGTACTCACGAATTCCCATGCGGGTTGATTCGTAGGTCAAAAGGCAGAACTCGACGAATCGACGAGTCAAGAGAACTCCGCATTATGATCTATAACAGAATGATCACCCTACTTAAGACTTGAAAGCTTCCCTGAATGATCGCTAAGATATATCCTACTCTCCGAAAATCATCCTCTGTGTCTGCCACCACATGACAGCCTGATCATGGAGGTGGTAGATAGCTAATTCAGCTTTCTCTGTATTAGTACAAGTGATATAGTCAAAGGTATTCGTCAAACTTTTCAACCAGGAATGTGTCACCCATAGGTCAGATCCCCCATGACATAGGGTAAATCAATCGTTTACCAACTTTGCCAACAACGGTATCTGACTCTTATCCACAGTCTTACTAGCAATAGCCAGTATCGGTTCCGTCAATGGTATCTCCTGACTCATTACAAGAAAACAGGGCTTCAGAAACAGATTTTTAAGACAGAATTAAAATCTATTTCAAATTTAGATAAATTAGAAACAGATTTGCTAGAAAATTATTATTCCGTTTCACTTTAATAAAATATAACATTTAAAAAAATTAAAATGAAATTTAAAATAAATTTGATACAAAATTATATATAAATTTATATAAATAAAAATAAATACAAATTATAAACAGAATTTGAGACTGTATAATTTCTATCAAAACATCCGTTTAAAATTTAATAAAATTTTAAAACAGAATCAAAATCTGTTTTAAATTTAGATAAATTAGAGATAAATTTACTATAAAATTATTAATCCATTTTACTTTAATAAAATATAACATTTAAAAAAAAATTTAAGCAAAATTTAAAACAAATTTGATACGAAATTATATGTAAATTTTTATAAATAAAAATAAATATAAATTATAAATGAAATTTGAGACTGTATGATTTCTGTCAAAACATCCGCTTAAAATTTAATAAAAATTTAAGACAAAATTAAAATTTGTTTTAGATTTAGATAAATTAAAGACAGATTTGCTACAAAATTACTAATCTGTTTCACTTTAATAAAATATAACATTTAGAAAAATAAATTAAGATGGAATTTAAAACAAATTTAATATGAAATTATATATAAATTTTTATAAATAAAAATAATTATAAATTATAAATGGAATTTGAGACTTTATGATTTCTGTCAAAACATCCATTTATAATTTAATGAAAATTTAAGACGGAATTAAAATCTGTTTCAGATATAGATAAATTAGAGATGAATTTGCTACAAAATTACTAATCCATTTCACTTTAATAAAATATAACATTTGGAAAAAAATTGAGATAGAATTTAAAATAAATTTGATATGAAATTATATATAAATTTTTATAAATAAAAATAAATATAAATTATAAACAAAATTTAAGATCGTATGATTTATGTCAAAATATCTGTTTAAAATTTAATAAAAATGTAAGATAGAATTAAAATATATTTCAGATTTAGATAAATTAGAGACGGATTTGCTACAAAATTACTAATCCATTTCACTTTAATAAAATATAACATTTAGAAAAAAATGATACAAAATTTAAAATAAATTTAATATGAAATTATATATAAATTTTTATAAATAAAAATAAATATGAATTATAAATGAAATTTGAGACCGTATAATTTCTGTCAAAACATCTGTTTAAAATTTAATAAAAATTTAAGATGGATATTAAAATCTTTTTCAAATTTAGATAAATCAAAGACAAATTTATTACGAAAATATTAATCCATTTCACTTTAATGAAATATAATATACGATAAGAAATTTGAGATGGAAGTTAAAATAAATTTGAAACAAAATTATAAATAAAATTTTTTAAACAAAAATAAATACTAATTTCAAATAAAATTTAAAATATATAATTTTTATTAACAAATCTATTTAAAATTTTTAAAAATTTTGAGATAGAAATAAATCTATTTTAAATTTATATAAATTAGAGATAATTTTTAAAATAAAAATAAAATTTGATTTAAATTTATATAAGTGGAGATGAATTTTTTTATTAAATTATTAATTTATTTCACTTTAATAAAATTGATTTGTTCTTCTTTATTATAAGAAAAGTATAAATTATTACTACTATTTTTTCTGAAAAAAGTGGAATCCGCCACCCCAACGGCCCCACACGGTCGGACCCACTACCATTTGTGAGGATAAATTATTACTACTAAGATAGTACAAAAATTAGCCAATTGAGTTATAATCACTCGCTTCTCAAATATAGTTAAGTTGGTTACGACGAAGCAAACTTATTGGGTAGGGATCTTGGCAAAGTCAGAAATTAATTATTTTAAATATTTATAATTTATTTGAAATGTGTGATTGTTTCTTATAATCTAATATATATATGAGAAATATAAGAATAATGCACATAGGATAGGCAAACATAGGCTTGCATCAAGTGTCAAGTAGCTTAATGACAGAAATATTAGGCGAAGACTGATCTAATACAAAATTAGAGACGAATTTATAAACAAATTAAAATTATATCAAATTATATTTGATATGCAATCTGAGACATTTATAAATGAATTTTCAATCCGTTTTTAAAATTAGAGACAAAATATTTCTGTCTCAAAATTAGACATAGGGCTTTCAGCAACAGATTTTTAAGACAGAATATTCTGTCTCAAAACATTATTTAGAGATGGAAAAATGGTTTTCAGAGATAGAATTTTTTATCTCTGAAACTCTATTTTCTTGTAGCATGAGCTCGAGAACCCTGTCCCCCAATTGGAGGATTACAGGCCTGCTCCTGACTATCGAACACATCCTCAGAAATCCCCGGCTCTACTAGTGTAACAGGTCATCTCGATGGCCGACCACACCCTCGATTTTGTACAGGAGTTAAAAGATAATTAATTAATACCTGCTAACATAAATACTATGAATTTCTAGAATTGAATCAGACATAAAAGTAACTTACTACCACTTGGAGAGATCATGTCGTTGTCCGTCCCATCTCACAGTGTGGATCGAGTAAATTGGAAATACGATAAAAAAAATTCAAAGAAACAATATGGGCTCAACTTAGTATGCTCTGAAACCAAAATAATTGGTATAAGATAAACAAAAAATGCAATGTCAAATCCACAAGAAACCCTAAGCTCTAATACCAAAATAATTGTCATGTCCCGGGAGACGGTCGTTTGAAAAATTTCGGCAACATCTCCCCTGTAATAATCCAACTTTCCCTGTTACATAGTGATATAACAGAGCTAGACAATCGATTACTAATATAATACAAATGTATAAGCTGCTAATTACCATTTAAAAGCCCACACGACCACAAACCACACCTAACGCATACAACTAATATAACGACCACAACAACTAAAGCACATACCACTACGCAACAATGAAAATCACAAAAATTATGATAGTGCTCATAACAAGCAACGATAAAATTCCACAATTCTACAATAACAGAAATTCCGCAGTAGAAAATTAACAAGGTTCATGTCCACATGAATACAAACATAAGTTCAAAACCACCATCCAACGTAGTCCAAAATCATACGAAGTAAAACAACAAGTAGTCTACAACATATAAAGAAAACAACGAACATACTCTAGAAGGACCACACAAAGAAACGACGACTCCTGCTCCTGCTGTGAGATAGGACAGTCTGGCAGAACTCCAAACTTCAAATGACATCCTTACCAGCTACCTGGGGAGAAAGAAAGGAAAACTCCAGGGTCTGGGTAGTGAGTATACAATACTTAGTGGATACTAGAATGGAAGTGCACAACAATATATATATATATATATATATATAATGAAACAATAGCATACGCCAACTAACAGGTAGCATACAATACGAGCACAATCTTATAACAATAAGTGCAACAACTACAATCATATAACAACAAGTGCAACAACTACAATCATATAACAACAAGTGCAACAACCACAACAAATGCAACAATCATAAATGCAGTGCACAACTACCAATAAATGCATGTGCATATGTGATGTATGGTCACTGTCTGTACTCACCACTCCTAGACACCCACCCAGTGTAGTGAACTGGGGCTCACGACAAGATAACTACACACGCTCCAACAACAAACCACTACTAATCAAGTGGGGAGCGGGTAGGATATCGCAGGAGGCTATCTAGTCAGTCCTGATTGCACCCAACTTAGCGCAATAATTGCTCTCACTCTTGTGCCACTATCATACAGGGTCAAGTGAGGCCAACAATAACAACAATGATTGACACCTACTTCTATCATGTATATGCCATGATGCTCAATTTAACAAGTTAGGCCTATATCTAATCAGGCATAATCAACATCAACTTAAAACAAGACATCATTCACAGGTAATACTAAAATGCAACTATATGGGAACAAGCAAAGGATCATATTAAGATCAATTAATGAAGATAGCAAGATTATCAACAAGGTAATTAACAATGAAAATAATCATGCACTTACGAATAGAC
>JAOBBC010008435.1:0-12927 GCA_025388495.1 Curcuma longa
AAGTCTCCCTTTGTCAAGAGGCCGCGCCTCCGGAACTTCACCTTTGCCAAGAGGTCATTCATCTGGGATTTCGCCTTTTCCAAGAGGCCATGCCTCCGGGACTTTGTCTTTGCCAAGTCTTCATTCCTAGACTTTCCTGTGAACTCAATTCACCCAAGTTAGATTACCAACATTGTCTAACTTAAACTCATTTTAACCAAACATTAAAATCTAATTCCACTTGGGCAAGACTGCACCAACACTATTATGTATGCTATGATATATACGAGGCCCGATATATCATTTACTTTGAGTATCACGAGCAGATACCAGTCAGATCTAAGAATGGATCATTGGATGGTTGTCAAGATAATCCTTAAGTACTTGTGAAAAACTAAGGGTGTGTTCTTGGTATATGGAGATAATGATATGGTTACACGCGGGTATATTGATGCCAACTACTAGACAAACAAAGATGATTCCAAGTCACAGTCTAGGTATATATTCACCTTAAATGGTGGCGCAATAATTTAGAAAAATTTTAAACAAGATAATATTGCAGCTTGTGAAGCAGTTTGGATCAGAAAGTTCATCACTGAACTTAGAGTAGTTCCTGTTAAAGCCCATTTCGTCACAGTTCCAACCATTGTTAAAGCATTACCTATTTACTGCGACAACAATGAAGCAATTGCGCAGGTGATGGAACCTAGGTCTCACCATTGATCCAAACATGTGCTTTAGCCTTATAAATTAATCAAAGAGATCATCAGTAAAAGAGAAATACAAATCAAGAAAATTTCCACTGAAATGAACCATGCGGATCCTTTGACCTCTACCTTAAAATAAGTTTGAGGAAACATAGAGCCGCGTGGTATTGGATACCATAGCGATTGGCCTCAGGCCAAGTGGGAGTCTATTATATTTGAGAGGTATCCTAAGGCAATCGCCTTATGGTTGTTCTATTTATTGGATAAATAGAAATTTACTATTTGAGTGCACATTTTTTATATGTTTGATTGGATGTTAAACTCATTTACTGAATGTCCACAATATGATTCATAAGATGAGAAAATTTGTGATTGGATCACAACTAGTGAGCACCTCTACATGTGCAATTATGAATGTATTAAAATTATCCCTAGTCGATGAATTGATGAGCACGGACGTCATTGATTTTGTTGAGACTAACACGTTTTAAACTCCTTGGTTTACCAAGCAACTGGTCTTATTGGCTAGAGACATTAGATGTTGAAAATTAAACATGGATGCTAGTAAAAGGTAATTAGTTCATTAGAGTGACCTCCCATGAGACTTCATATGGTTCTATGCATATGTTAATAAAGATCTCAATGCAGCTTAAGTGTGACTTTCCTTTGACTTGCAGTATTCAAGTCATCTTGGTCATGGAGAATTATACTTTGACATCTTAAGCAAACATTTCCAAGGAAGTGTGACTCAGGATGATTAGGTATAAATCGAAGTGCCCGAAGGAGTTTGGATAGCCCACAGAAGATTTACTACTCCATGAAAAAGGAGATATATACCTTGCGACTTGTCAGGATTTTTACTTGAAGTCTTTGGCCAAAGCATTGCATATCAAAAGTATGGTACTTTTGGACACATGTATAAGTAACTGGAATCTACAGGACAAGAAAGTAAGCTTGGGCTATGTATGACGTAGTCAGCCTAGTGGGGACTGATACAAACAGATCATGTTCTGAACTAAGCAGGTATAAGACAGTGAAAGGAACGAGGCATGTCTCATTGTAGCTGCTGAAGGGTTTAGAAATGATTCTAGAATCAATCGTTGATTTTTCGATCAATTGGGGTGTCATGATCTACTACTAGGTGTCACTCATGATCGTTTCATAATTAATGGTTAATTACGGATGACGCACTATAAGTTTCTCTGAATGACTTAAAATAAGTTTAAGAATTAGATTCTTAGATTAAGAGAGAGAAATAAAATCTGGTTGGATCGGATAAATGATAAAAAGGATGGACATTGTCTTATGAAGACAAAATGAACCAAATTGATTTGGTTCTGATGGAAGAGATTTTGGCAGATCAAAAATGATGATAGATTTCGTCCTATGAAGATGAAATGAACCAAATTAGTTTGGTTCCAATTGGAGGTATTTTGCTTATTGAACCAAACGATTTGGTTTTGAACCAAATTGGACTAATTTGATTTGGTTTTGAACCAAATTTAAGTTAATCAACATATGGATTTTGGGTATCGAGGGTTTGGATTGGATCTAAACCCGATAAGAGATGTTATATGCGATATAACATTAAAGGAGGAATGAATGGTTGAGATCAAAATCAAGTTTAATCACAATCATTCAATTTTAATCCATCTTTATTTATATGCTACAGTAACCCTAACCCTAGGTAATTGGCCGTCGAGATTTTTATATTTGATGTGATCGTGATGCTTTTCTCCTATTCGTGGCTGACCGTAAGAAGGGATTGGAATTCCCAAACTGTGATTGCGCCACCCTCCTCCGTGATCGCAATTTCTCCCGAGCGTGCACACCTATCTCGATCGTCAAAGAAAGCAACTCCCGCAGCCTTCTTCCTGTGCGAGAGAACCCATTTGCCTACATCGGCGATCAAAGGTTAACCATTGAAAACTACATCGGGAATATGATTGTCGGTGATAGATAGAAAGTCAGGAAAACGGTCGTGACAAGTGTTATTGTGTGTTTTCGATATTAGGATTTTATCTCG
Source organism: Curcuma longa (assembly GCA_025388495.1). Taxonomy (NCBI): domain Eukaryota; kingdom Viridiplantae; phylum Streptophyta; class Magnoliopsida; order Zingiberales; family Zingiberaceae; genus Curcuma; species Curcuma longa. The sequence continues at coordinate 2,713 of JAOBBC010008435.1, forward strand.
AATCAACCATTGTCGATTATCAACTAGTACTGAAGACGATAATGCGACTCATAGCTTTGGAGAAGTAATCTAGACGAGAGCTTAGCGTGGATCACTAGTAGAGGTGGAGCTTTGACAGAGCCGCTCGATTCATGCCAATCTCATTTCCACTCAATGTCATTTGTCAAGTATGCCTATAATAAATTATTATTCTTTAAAATTTTAAATTTTCAGTTATGCCATGTACTTGTTGTATCTTGCATGCGTGTGTTACGAATGTTGTAATAATTAGTTGTGATTATTTATTTTTCTTCCGCTGCGCACGTTTATGAAATGTGTAAACATGCTCAACGCATCGGACCGATCCTAACATATAACTCCTTTGTAATAAGTCCACCACCTGTCACTACAACTCTTCGGCCTCCTTGGAACTAAGGCAATATGTTGGTCGATTGGGCAAACTCAACCCCGGAACAAGATCAATCTTGTGTTGGATATCTCTCATAAGTGGTAGTCCAAGAGGAAAATCCTTTGGCATCAGTTCGACGAAATCTGCTAGCACTTGCTTTACTTCTGCTAGTAAAGCCATGTCGACAGTCATGGCATTGTCTCGACAAGGCAACAAAGCATATACTACGTCTCAAGGCTCCATCTCATCTATAAATCTGGAAACAAAAAGCAAGTTAGTATTCTTGACTATCGGAATTGGGATAGTTCCTTCTCGCTGTGGTGCTAACACAATCTTCTTTCCCTTGATGTGAAGAGTAAAGGTATTATTTCATCCATCATGAATAACACTGTGATTATACTGCCAAAGTCGCTCCAAAAATGCATGACATGCATCCATGGGCACGACATCACACCAACCATTATCAAAATATTTTTTGTTAATAGAAAATGATACAAGACATCATCTATCTACTATTACCTCACTGTCTTTGTTCAGCCACGATAACCTGTATGGCTTAGGATTCGTCTTTATTTGTAATTTCTGGACAGTCTCATTGGACACAAGTTCTCATAGCTACCATTGTCAATAATCATCTTGCACACTTTATCAGCAACTGTGTAAGTAGTATGATATATATTGGTTCTCAATCAATCATCTCTCGAGTTGTCCTTTGGAATGAGTAGACTCTTGTGAATAACTAAAGTTTCATGACCATCACCATAAAGCACCTCATCATATACTGGTTCACCAATTGCCTCCTTCTTATCTTCTATATCTTCTTCGATCAATAAATTTTTGCCTTTGTTATTAGTAGAAGTAGGTGTCCTACATTCGTTTGCCCTGTGCCCCTATCACCACAACGATAACACCTAATAGAGGATTTAGAATTACCCTGTGGTAGCTGCTATTGTGAAGGACATAAATCTTGAGGGTGGGGTCGGCTGTTGTGGTCACCTCTAACCATTGAATTTTGATTTTGCTATTTTTCAATGTCTAGTGCATGCTGGTAGGCCTCTGAAACTATCCATAATGAATGAAGACTGAGGATATCTTACAATGGTTGGTGCAATCCCCTTAAGTATCGTGCCACCATCTACTCCTCTATCTTCGATAAGTCATTTCGGGCAATCAACTGGTAGCACTCCTCCATATAATCATCAACCGATCTCGCATACTGCCTTAACATCTGAGTCACTGAAATAGAGTTTGGATGTAGTCGAAAGGAAGGAAGTGGCATTTCATCTTCTCCTAGTCGGTGATCTTGGCTTTGCCTTGTTTCTCTCGTGAGCATCGCAACTGTTCCCACCATACGAATGCTCAACCCTTAAGTTTAATGACAACTAACTTTACTTTCATCCGATCGAGTACAACCAATCATACTCTCCTAATCATCTGATCACAAAAGGCGGCGAAGAGGACAATAAGATCAAAATATTTGGTGATCTAATTTATGATGATGCTGACGAAGAGGAGATAGACCTAAATAAATTGTTGATCGAAGATCAGAAATTCACTTTGTCCGACGACAATTAGCAGCCTAGTTCATCTGTCGATGAAGCCCCAATCTCCATTATCTCGCCTTGCATTGACCTGGCGTCCCAATTTATTCAGCATGTAGATGAGACCAATGTGATTAGCGAGCTGGTATATGATAATGATGAAGTTGACAAAATGCTTTATGATGGTGATCATGAATTACAATAAAATCAACCATTATACTTGGATTCTCCTTCATGGACAGATGTAAAAGGTGCTAAACGATCAGATGATAAAGTGAATGAGACTCAATTTGCTTCAACACAACCTTCAAGGTGGGGGATAGATTGTGAAATATCAGATTTGGCAAAAGTAATATGAAATGTATTCCTTCCACCACAAATGTAAGTTCTTGTGACCACGGTTTCAAGGATTCGCTTGTAGAATCAAATAAATCTATTGGGGCACTAAAACTGTTATCTGTTCTATGAAAGGTTCCCCTTCAAGCTTGGACTTATCAGGTGTTATTATTTCTTCATCAAATAACAACGATGTAATTCTTATTTTGAAAGACTCTTCTCTAGCTTCTACTATGGGGCCTTCTAGTGAAGCTATGATTATGATGCAAATTTTAGAAATTGTGGAGACATTTATACATTTTGAACATTGTAATAGAGAAAGGTCACCCAAAGGCTTTAACTTTAGAGATAAACAATTAGCAGAAATAGATGAATTTGAGGACAAGAGTAGCATTCACGATGTCATTCTCATTGGTGAATTGATGAGGATTTTCAAAATCCAACAGTTAATAGATTTTGTCGAGTTGATGTCAGTTGATCTTTCTCCTTGGCGACCATCTGACACTACGTTAAACTTAAGGACAAGTTTTTTTAGCTTAGAGCAACTAATGCAGGAGGATTCAAAGATTTTTATTACTATTTTTTGATAATTTTTATTTTTAATAATTTTTAAAATTTTTAGTATTTAGAGTAGTTTTTTTAAAAAAAAGATTTATTTGAAGATTTTAAGTTCGTTTAGAATTTTTAGGATTTCAAGTCTATTAAGAATTTTTCTTTTCTATTAGGATTTTTTTTCCTTTACAACTTAGGATTTTGAATCTATTTAAGCATTATGTTAATTAGTTGATATTTTTTTCTATCTCCTGGTATTTTTTCAAATCAACAGTTTTAAAAAATCATTTTCGATGTTCATAGTTAAATCAACAGATTCAATATTACCCGTAGGAAAATCACTATTTCATCCGACGGAAATAAAACAATCATCACTAGAGTTAGCAACGAATATTTTATATTCGTCACTAAATTAACGATGGATATTTTACATCCATCATAAATTTAGCGATGGAGTTTTTTATTTTCGTCACTAATTTAGTGACAAAAAAATATCATTAGAGTTAATGACAAGACTAAAATTTCTATCGCTAAAGTTAACGACAACAATTATTTTCCATCATTAACAGTAATGACGGAAATTTTTTTCGTCGCTAATTAACTACAGATATAAAATTCCATCACTAGATTCGATTGACAACTAAAAATATGACGATCGAATAATTCAGTCACTAAACGATTATTAAATCTAATTAGTAATAGATTAGCGATTGAAATTTCAATAACTAATTATGAATATTTTGGTAGCGACGTGGTTCGAAAGTTATGTTAGTTCGAAGTTTGGTCTGCAGTTTGGGCAGAGCACCTAGCAAGGCCATGGTCAGGAGACACGATCGTGCCATTTATCATAGCCTAGAGAAGTCATCTTTCTGTACACTCTAAAGCAAAGTTGTAGATCTTGAAGTCCTCTACATTTCGGTAGGTAACACGGCCTGTGGATCCATCTGAGTTGAAAGTTATATCAATTTTACTTTAAGTTCGCAAATTATCCAGATAGGTAGACACGCCCAGAATTTTCCGTCACACGACCGTGCTTATAGGCACGGCCTGGGACAGGCTCGAGTCGGGAAAAAAGGCACGGTCGTGCCTAATAGGCACGGCCTTCACTTGGTGCGTCTCTGGAAATGAAGCACGGTCGTGCCTTTTTAGGCACGGCCCCAAGCTAGATCAGGCAAAAACTGGGGCACGACCGTGCCTGATAGGCATGGCCCCAACATGGTCCTGCTCTGGAAGTGGGCACGGCCGTGCCTGATAGGCACGGCCCCTTTATCTTTGATCAGTAGGAGGGACACGGCAGTGTCTGGGTCGTGGGTATGTGAGGCACGATCGTGCCTGGTAGGCACGGTCGTGTTCTGCTCTGTTGCTCCTTTTTCTCCATTTCTTCTTGTTTGCTACATAAGAGACTCGCCCATGATAGCGAGCAAGGCCAGTGTGAGCCTCTTCTCTCCACTTCTTGCTCCACCATCAATAATATATCGTTTTGGCTCTAAATCGCATCCTGTCAAGTAAAATATACAAAGAGCAGATCTCCGAGCAAAAGAGTAAAAATATACAATTATAAAAGAATAAGGTGTGATAAAGTATAGCATATGCAATGAATTACAAGTAGATGAGCGTTAAAACAAGGCTAAAAATTATATATGATCTACGCTCATCAATAAGTTAGTGTTCTTGCTTTCAAATCTAATTTTTATTGCACTGGAGGAAACAAAGGTTCAAATTTCATGCAATGGCATGACATGACATTTCATAGCTACAGGCCATGGACCATCCCCCTTATCCTTAATCCAAGTTCAGTCATTCATTATTCATGCTTTTAATTAGCATGAAACTGATCAGTATGCATGAAACTGATCAGTGTGCATAATTAGCATGTTTAACATTTCTATTTTTATAATTTATTGTTTAACCTTTTTCTTGTAGGATAATGCTTCCGACAATCAAGTTGTGCAAGAAGAAGAAGTATAAGAAGAAGAAGAATGTGGTCATTCCTACTTGTTCCATGATGAGTTTGGTCTTGTTTGCCGTATTTATGGAGTAATACAGAAAAACATAGATACTATATTTGATAACCAATGAACAAAGGTACTAACATGCAGCTAAAACCTTTACAGTTATATCTTAGCTTAGTTCTTATTGGTTTAAATATAGATATTACTTATATATTTCATATTTCAAATTGAAGGGACAAAAGAGGATGTGATTACAAAAGCACTTGAGTCGGACGTGTGACGGGCATTGGATCGAGGTCATATCACTTCAACAACATATTTCAAAGTTGGTAGAAGCATATATTATGTAATTAAGTCTATGTAATATTTTTGTAATAGACAATGATTTTGTATATGGAAGTCATTTGGTAAATATAATAGACAATAGTTTTGTATATGAAAAATATAATAATTTTTATTTATTGATAATAATATTTATATAATAGACAATGCTGTTAAATATAATAGACAACGCTGTTAACTATAATAGACAACACTTTTTAAAGGTTGCAAAAATTATTATCGATGTTAACAAAGACAACGCTTTTTAAGCATTATCATTGAGAGACCCCTTTTACAACAAGCGATTTTACAACACTTTTTCTGCCAAATAAACAACGTATAAAAAGCGTTGTATATTAGCTTTTTTCTAGTAATGAAAAAACATTGAAAAATCCAAATTCAATTTGAAAACTTTCTCGATCAGTGGTTGCACTAGATTCGAGGACCCCACTCTGATACCAATTGTAGGATCATGTTAAGCACTAGAGGGGGGATGAATAGCACTTAAGCGTTTTTTCTGATTTTCTAAAACTCATTCGTTCGATTGGGAAAGTCAGAGTATGCGATAGCGGAAGACTTAGAAAATACGATAGCGGAAGACTTAGAAAAATAAAAATAGGCAAGACATGAATTTTTTTACTTGGTTCACAACCGAAGGCTGCTACTCCAAAGCCGACGGTCTATGATCGTTTCCGACGGGCAATCCACTAATGGACTTATTTTCTTACAGAAACAAGTTGTATCGATTACAAATATATCACGATAAAACCAATCTTTTTATCGAATTTAAAAATTAAAATAATAAAATTGTTACCCAAGTGTTAGAGCTTTTTTGATCTTCGATTGGGCGCGAATTCAGCATTATGACCGCTTGATCGAATGCTTTTGCTCGCTAAGGGCATCGTCGGCTCGTCAGGGTTTGATCGTGGAAGTGTAGGAATTGATATTCCGAGCCTCTGGTCGACATTGCTTGTATAGAACCCTCAGGTCGACTAGAGCATATCTCAAGTTGACCCCAACTAGGTCACGATCCTCTTCCTCCGCAGCTGACTTTTCCTTCCGGTCGATTGGAGTCCCTACTCAGATCGACTCGAAGCTGACGTGGAGGATGTCGATAACCTTCGACTTCGGTTGTGCCTATCCAAGCTCAGGTCAACTGGAGTCATGATTCCGGTCGACTCCAATCCGACATGGAGGGTTTTGATATACTTCGACTTTCGCTGTGTTTATCCAAGTTCAGGTCGACTTGAATGTCCATTCTGGTCAACTCGAACATCCGAACTTTGGATAACTTAGTCCGGAGTCAAGTACTTCACCTCTCCAACCTACATTACAAGTTAGCTCTAAAAACATATATAAAACACAGGTGGAGAGTCAGTTCTTAGAATTGTCTCTTGGTATTAACTTTTGGTTTCTAGTGAAACCTTCGGTTAGACTGACGCCTAATGTTCCTCTTCGAGAACACGTCCTGACCCACTCCTCTCGAGAGATTTTACCTGATTGCCAACCAATTCCTTCAAACTTGTTGGACTTTCCTGCTCGGCTTTGTCCTTGGCTCCTAGGGTTTGCTACTGCGACTCGGTCCTCCAGACCACCTAGGCTTCACTAATCCTCTAGTTTCCTGAACGTACTCGATTGGATTTGGCCATGCTTCCCGATCCTCCGACACTGCATAGGCTTGCACCTGGTACTCTTGACTTACCAAGACTTCTGTCTGATCATCCAGATCAGGACTTTCTCCTTGCCTAGCCTTCAATTAGGACTTTGTCCTTTGTCTAACCTCAGCTAGGACTTTACCTGTGCTCCCTGCACACTAGATCAACAATATTAGTCTAACACACACTTAACTTGAACCTAGTGGCATTATCAAAACTAAGGTTCGATCATCTGGTACTTCCTGCACCAATACAATATAGTGTGGAGAGATAGCCCAAATTTGAGGTATGAAAATGCATCGCAATAATCTTATCAACCACCACCAGCCTTCCATAAGTCACCCATATTCTACAATAACCTAGATAGATCACATCAATTCCAGCAGTCCAAACCAGTTCCTGCTCCTACTCAACTAGATACTTTAATGTATGAACTTTAGGAATTTATGCAGCAGTTTAACTTACAACAAGCTGGCCTACTGTAGTATCAATAGAGGAATGATGTGATTATTTAAAATTTAGTGAGGTAGATTAGTCAGATGACATCTTCCCAAATTATTGTCACAAGGGTCAAGTTAGTTACCTTTTTCGACCATTCCAAATTCTAAGGGAAATGTTAGTGCCATCACACTTTGGAGTGGTAGATCTACTTCAGACCTTGCACCTTTTATTATGGTTCCAGATTGTGGAAGTGCATATCAGAGCTCTGTGCTAGAGTTACAGGCACAACCTAAATTAGAGTCACCAGTGCCCTTACCTTTTCCTCAGAGACTGGTTAATCTCGGGAAAACTATCAATGCAAAGAAGTCAAAGGAGCTCCAGGAGCTTGTAGATATTATCAGTAAAGTAGAGGTGGATATCCTATTATTGAAGGTGATTAAACACATTTCTAAGTATGCCAAGCGTTTAAAAGATTTGTGTGTCAACAAGAGAAAGTTGAAAGATTCAAGTCATTTAGATCAAAATTCTAAGCCAAAGCTACAGTTGTAGCCAGTCACCAGTGCCCTTGCCTTTTCCTTAGAGATTAGTTTATCCTAGGAGGACCTAGGAGCTTGTAGACAATTTTGGTAAAGTGAAGGTGAATATCCCATTATTGAAGGTGATCAAACACATTCTTATGTATGCCTGGTTTTTGAAAGATTTGTATGTCCATAAGAGAAAGCTGAAAGGTAATGATTTGGTAAACATGTGTAAGCATGGGGAAGAATGTATCAGCACTTATTCAGATGATGCCCTCAAAATGCAAGGACCCTAGAGTTTTTACTATACCATGCGTCATTGGAGATAGTAGCTTTGAGGATGCTATGTTGGACCTTGGGGCCTCAATCAATGTCATGCCAAAATCAATCCTCCTAGAGCTTGGTATCAGACCATTACAGCCTACCAGAGTAGTTATTCAGTTGGCTAATCGTAGTTTTGCTCATCCAGTAGGTGGAATCGAGAACGTCTTAGTTAAAGTGAAGGACTTGATCTTTCCAATGGACTTCTATATTTTGGACATGGGGGGTGATGCATCTTCAAACTAGACTCCACTTATTCTTGAATGACCATTCCTCAAAACTGTAAGGATGAAGATTGATGTACATGCAGGGATACTTACCATAGAGTTTGGAGACAAGTGGTGCAGTTCAACATTCTTAATGCGATAAGATACCCAGTCAAGGATCATTCACTCCTTGCCATAGACGTATTAGATGAGTTATATTTCGAAGAATCAGATGATTTATATTCAGATTTAGTTAGTCTATATTTGATCGTTTGGATACTTCATCAAGTGACTCTGATAGTGACTCTATCATGGATGATGATAACAGTGGATTAGATCTTGTCTATGATGCTATTTTTGATGAGTGCACATGGATTCTACAGTGGAAGCAAGTCCTGAAAAATTACTTTCTTTAGTTATGAAATCACCAAAGCTTGAGCTGAAGCCCCTACTCGGATACTTGAAGTATGCCTACTTGGGGAAGATGAGCAATTACTAGTTAGCATTGCCTAGAATCTTAAGTCAGATCAAGAGAAGTGACTACTTGATCTTCTGCGACAATATCAAACTATAGGACAACATTATATACCCTATCTTTGATAGAAAGTGAGTGAGCCTGATGCACGTGGTTCCAAAATAGTCTAGTGTCATGGTGGTAGCAAACCAGAAGAATAGATTGATACCCACATGAGTGTTGAGTTCCTGGAGTGTTTGTATTAACTATTGGAAGCTGAACCAAGCCACAAAGAAGGATCACTACTCGTTGTCTTTTATTAATCAGATGTTAGAGAGGCTCAGGGGTAAATTACATTACTGCTTCTTGGATGGTTATACAGGGTACTTCCAGATCCACATCGTTCTAGAGGATCAAGAGAAGATTACCTTTATATGCCCCTTCAAAACATTTACATATCGACGAATACCATTTGAACTATGTAATGCTCTAGGTACTTTCTAGTGGTGCATGGTAAGCATCTTTGCAGATCTCTAAGAGAATTGCATGGAGCTAGGTATTTATAAATATTTTACTATTTTTGGTCATTTGTGCATATTTAGGTAGCTTATTACGAGTTCTGCATCATCGCGTAGAGACTGACCTAGTATTAAATTTTAAGAAATATCATTTCATATTAGGTCATATAGTCTTTAGGAAGGATATTGAAGTAGATCCTGAGATTGATATCATTTCTTCTCTACCTTATCCCGCATGCATGTAGGATGTTTGCTCTTTTCTTGGCGACACAAGATTCTATGGGCAGTTCATTTGAGACTTCAGTAAGATAGCCCATCCACTTTCGAGCTTGCTGCAGAAGGTTGTGGAGTACCATTTGATCAAAAGTGCAAGAATGCATTTCTAATACTTTTTATTTTTATAAATGCAGAAGGTTTTGCAAGAATGCAAAACGAATTTTTATTACTATTCTTTATAATTTTTATTTTTAATACTTTTTAGAGTTTTTATATTTAGATTAGTTTTTAAAAATTTTATTTTTTTATATTTGAGGATTTTAAGTCCATTTAGGATTTTTAGGATTTTTAGGATTTTGAGTCTGTTAAGAATTTTTCTTTTTTATTAGGATTTCTTTTTTTCTTTACAAGTTAGGATTTTGGATCTATTTAAGCATCTTGTTAGTTGATATTTTTTCATATATATCTCTTATTATTTTTTCAAATCAACCGTTTTAAAAGATTATTTTTGGTGTTCGTAGTTAAACTAACGGATTCAATCACTACTAAAAAATCATAATTTTGCGGCGGTTATTTAGCGGCGGTTTTTCAAACCACCGCTATTATCTTTTTTCCTGGCGGTTTTAATTAACCGCCACAAAAATAAATTTTTTACGGCGGTTTAATATTGATTTACGGCGGTTTAGTGATTTGCGGCAGTTTAAAATGTTATTCACGGTGGTTTACAATTTAACCGCCGCTATATTTTATTTTCTCCGGCGGTTTACAATAACCGCCGTTATTTTCTAACCCTACC
>JAOBBC010008525.1:0-12927 GCA_025388495.1 Curcuma longa
GCTTCCAAAATCGTTGTTGTCGTTACAAAAAAGCGCACATAGACAACGGTTTTCAAACCGTTGTCATAATCTTCAAAAACCGTTGTTGTAGTCTCAAAATAGCGGACATAGACAACGGTTTTAAAACCGTTGTTGTAGCCTCCAAAAACTGTTGTCGTAGGCTCCAATCAACCTCTCAAAGACATCGGTTTTTATTAAAACCGTTGTAAAAAGTAAAAAGACATCGGTTTTGGTATAAAATCGATGTCTTTTGAGTGTTGTTAATTACTGATTTTCTTGTAGTGAAGCCTTCCTTTACCTTTATGTGCAGTATAAGGAATGCAAACTATAAGCAATGATGCTTAGTAAGTTTCTCCTAATCTCACAAAACAACGCATCATAAGAAAATATGCTATAAGGGTACTTGTATGCAACCACATGCTTGTACTTGACATAAACATTGGAGTCCAGAATATCCACAATAGTCGGCTTGCCTTACTATTCAGATTTGTTTTCATGTGTTATTTGCTACACCTTTGCTCTATAAGTCCTCTTAGGTAATGTGCTTGTCACCCCATTTATTTGTTGTTTCAAATTCCAATAACTTGACATTTTGTGCTCTAACATTTTACAATGTTAATAAAATTATGACTCATGTTCAAAGACAATCCTTTGCTTGTATCCCCCATTTGATCTTGATGTTCTATACTACTATTGATGCAATTGGCTTCCAGAATTTCAATGGTTTCTTTGAACAATATGTTTAATGGAGTTTAGTCAAGGTTGGTCAAGTAACTTGGTCAAGGTTGATCAAATTAAGTGTAAAGTCTAGGCCAATCAATGTTGGCAGGATTCTTGGAAGTGAGTGAGAAGTTCAAATATGTCAAAAGTAACTAGATATTTGATGGTTGGTGAAAGTCCTGTAAGGTATTAGGCAATGACAGTAGAAGTCTTGATATGAAATCAAATAATTGGTGGAAATACCTAATAGAGTACCAGGCAATGGTAATGGGAAGACCTAGTAGGGTAAGCAATGGAAGTCTCGATGTGTCCGCTAGAAGCTAAACACTTTGTAGTGGAAGTCTCAGTGGGTTAGCTAAGAGATGAACACTTGATGGTGGAAGTTCTGGTAGGTTGGTTGGGAGATGAACACTTAGCAGAAGTGAAGTCTTAGAGGAATGAACTCCATGAAAGATAGAAATCTTAGAGGAATGGACTCTGAACAAAGGGAAAATCCTAAGAGTAAGTCCAAGGTAGCGAAAAGTCTTGGAGGAGTGAGCTCTAAGCAAATGAACACTTTTGTTGCATGTTTTTTCTTGCAGAAAACGGAGTTGGATGAAGACTCGGAGCTTGCTAGGATTTAACTTGAAGAGGATTGAATTTGCAACTAAGTTAGTGGAGGTCCCAATGACAGAAAGAGTTTTCAAGCAACCGGAAGAATACCGATTGAGCTCTATAAAAGGGGAATTGAGACATTTGCTTCAATCATCAATTACAATCAAGCTATTCTTTGTTCAGTGCTTGAAAAGTGTTCAAAATCTTGCTTGTATGATTCGGGAAGCATCATGAAGAATGTCACAACATTCTGGGCTTCTACACTAGATCAACTCATTTATTTTCTTTATTTAAGTTCTTTTTACGGTTTGATTATTGTGATTGTGCTTGTGTTTTGGAAAACTTATAAGAGGGTTCTCCACTGTGAAGGTTTTCGAGAAGAAAAAAATCTTAATGTTCACATTTGAGACATAGGTAGAGTAGGGATCCTACAGGGTTGCCGAACCACATTAAAACCTAGTGTGCATTTCTTAGTATCTTGTTCTGTTAATATTTTATATATCTATTATGTAACTAACTCTGTAGTAAAGAAACGACAAAATAAGATATGTTATTCACCTGCTCTCTCTAACGCACAACACGATCCTACATCTACTTCAACCACCACTCGGGCATAGGATGTGTGCTCCTTGGTATGGATCATCATGTTCGTATATAGCAGTTTACCCACCTTTAATACAATTGGGCACAAATAGGTTGCACTTCAATATTCTAAAGGCAAGCATGGTAAGTTGATTCAAACCAACACATGAGTGATCTCCTGGTCGTCAAATTTAAACAACTTTCATATGCTTTTCAACAACAATGGTTTATCAAAAATGAGATATGATCCTTGATTAGCATTTTATCTCTATCCTCTTCCTTCTTGAACTTAAAGATCAGTCACTCACTACTATGAACCGAATATGAATTTGGGACCCTTCTATGATTTGCAAAATTGAAGGACTGCCTCTTTACTCGGAAATTTAGTTGGAAACTATACAACGAGACAAGAAACCCTAGCCTCCTGCTCTATGTCTAGATCACTCGGCAGTAGTTGCACCTTGCCCTCCTCCGTTTGAATTTTCATAAGGCCAAAGTCACTCATTTGCCTCCTATTTCCCATGAATAGATTTGCCCATGTATCCTTGTTTGCCTTCCCACCGACTATTGACACATTTTGTCAAACAATTGTGCTTGTGCCATAGTGGTGATTGTTCTTCCTGCATCCTTGCTTGTTGGGCTATTTTCTTTCATGTTGGTATCATCCTGGCCAAGGAACTCCAATGTATTCGTTATCTCCGTTTTCTCTATACTCGTATCTTTTGTCTTGTTAGATTTAGCTTGGTCACTGAAATAGTTTCTAGACATTGAGATTATTTTGATCAGGTTGTATGTCATACTTATCCTCATGAATTGGTGTTCCTAGTCTAGTTTCTCTCTTTTTCTTATCATTATATAGATCTATAATTTCAACTAAAATATGTAACAGAATCATAAAAAACTAACCTACAATGATCCTTGCTAATAATTTAAGCATCTGAATCCCTTACGACAGCTCCAAAATGTTATTGCATGTGCACACCATTACACGAATGACAATAAGATCAACTTTGTTTACGTGGTTAGGATTCGATGCACAGTTGGAACATGGAAGACGGAAAAGAGACGCACAAAAGGTCGACACACGTCAGTTGATTTTCAAAAGTCACATTTATTCATGCATATAGCTGTCAATTTAGATCAATTCCATCGAATTGATCCGTCCTATCAAATAATTTAAATAAATTGAATTAAAATTTTATTAATTTATTTTAAAATAAATTTAGACAGATTAATCTATTTAGATTCGTGATGAAATTTGATTTGTTTAAATTATAATTTAAATTCAATTTAAATAATTTAAATGGTGAAATTTTTTAATATTTTTTATTTTTTAATAAATTCATGATCCATCTAATTTATAATCCATTTTAAATTGGATTATATTAAAAAAAATTTTAATCCGGAATCAAATTGATGGATCAGTCTATCCACTCTGTCGTACCACGGATTTTGAATTTCAATTGACCCGCCCCCGTGTCCGTTTCGCGCTCTACTCAGGTCGCTAGTTGAGGACGGAAACCCTAGCGAACAAATCGCTGCGATCGTCGTCAGAAGGAGCAGCCATGGATCCTTACAAGGTAACGTGTCGATCCTCGCTTCATCCTCCTCACTCATGAAAGATCGATGTTTTGCTTCTATTTCCTGTTCTACGGCCGGAAGTTGAAACGTTGTTGTGTTTTCTTTGTTTTGTTTTTTCCCCTGTTGATGTTTCGATATAAATTGTATGATTTGCTAGAAATCGTTCGAATCCTTGCATATTTCTCTTTATCTATGGGTTACTTACCTTGTATTCTCCGATTTTTTCTTCATTATTTTTTTGGGATCTCGTGGAAAGGCTGGATCTTTACGCCTTGCTAAAGATTTGTTCTTCGTCTAATTATTTCTTCCTCTTTGGTTTGGTGCAGCACCGCCCATCGAGCCACTACAGCTCCCCCTTCTGGACCACCAACTCCGGGGCCCCTGTTTGGAACAATGACTCTTCACTTACTGTTGGAATCCGCGGTAATGGAAAATCTACGTATATAGCCTCTGTTATTACCTTGGTCGATCTTTTATAGCTATAGCTGCATGTTCTATTGGTGCGGTATAAAATTTTTATTGAGATAAACTGAGTTCTTATTTGATGAAGTAGTCCTATTGTAGAGTATAAAAAACAATTCATATATGCGGGGAATTTTTTAGTTAATAAAATTCCTTCTTTTTTGAATCAGTAAATGCAAATACATTAACCTTGCAAAACATACAAATTACTGACTAGAAGCCAGCAACAAATACATCCCTCCACACAAAAACTACAAGTGGTATCTCCTAAACACTACAACTAGAACTATTCACTCTAAATAAGTGCCTGCTAATCACTGATCAAACAGAACTTGAACATTAGGGTATAAAATTCCTTCTTTTGGATAAAGGTAACTTATATTAAAAGAGTTTCATGACCCTAAGTCATGATCTTACATGGGGAGCACTAAAAAATCTAAAGACGTGTTTAGACATAAACATTCCCTCAATGGTAGGAACCACACCTTCATATTGACATCAGTTACAAGTTTGCCACATCAAGTAGATCATACATTTGATGCCCAAATGTCAGACTTTGTTGAGCATACTACTCTCACTGAACTTGCATTGGAAGAGGTTCAATATAGCTTCCACTGTCGCAAATCTGATGCTCATGTGTAGCCATCGTTGGACCTTTACCCATAAGAGGTTTAATGGCCAAGTAGGTGAAGAAAACATGGTCTGCCATCTCATCCTCTAGTCGGCACAAGGGACATGTCTTGTAGTCTTCGTATACCAATTTGTCCTTGGTGCGTATTCTATTATCTGCAAGAAGTCACATGATAAATTGGTGCTTTGGTATGATATACGACCTCCATATAACCTCTGCCCATGGCTTCCTACTGGTCTGTGGCTTAAAGAAGTCATGTGCACTAGCAGTGCCATGTTGTTCTGGAGCGAACCATGAATCCAATAGACCCACACTATCACCGAGTTGCATTACTTTCGCAATCGGTGCCTCTGCTTTGCGCATTGCTATAGCATTGTGTGTCTTCACTCTACGCGCCAGCTTAGTGCGCACCGCCATTACACTGGATGTCTTCACTCCTCGCGCCGCTATGGCATTGGGTGTGTCCTCTTTATGCTCTGTCCTCCGCTCTACAAACCACCATGGCCCTGGGTGTCTTTGCTTTGCGCACCAGCTTGGTGTGCACTACCTACGCACTGGATGCCTCCGCTCGGCATACCGTTAAAGCATTGTGTGCCTTTGCTCTTTACATTAACCTGGTGTGCACTGTTAGATTTAAGGGATGTCCTAAGGTAATCGCCTTATGGTTATACTATTTATTGAATAAATAACAATTCACTATTTGAGTGCACATTCTCTATGTGTTTGATTGGATCTTAAACTCAATTATTGAATGTCCGCAATATGATTCATAGCATGAGAGAATTTGTGATTGGATCGCAAGTTGTGAGCATCTCAACATGTACAATTATGAATGTATTGAAATTATCTCTAGTTGAGGAATTGATGAGCATGGACGTCATCGATTCTGTTGAGACTAGCACATGTTAAACTCCTTGGTTTGTCAAGCAGCTGCTCTCACTGTTGGAGACATTGGATGTCGAGAGTTAAACGTAGATGCTAGTTAAAGGTAACTAGTTCATTGGAGTGATCTGCCTTAAGACTTCATATGGTTCCATATGTTATCACATATCTGTCAATGATATGCCGTAATAGCTCATTGCAGCTTAGGTGCGAGTTTTTTTAGACTTGCGGTATTCAAGTCACCTTGGTCATGGAGACTTATATTTTGACATCTTAAGCAGATATCTTTGATAAGGTGTGGACTCGGGATGATTGGGTATAAGTCGAAGTGCCTGAAGATATTTGAATAACCCACAGAAGATTCATCGTTCTTTGTAAAAAAGAGATGTATACCCTACGACTGCTTATTAGAATTGTTATTAAAATCTTTGGTCAAAATATTACATGTCAAAAGTACGTGACTCTTGGACATATGTACTAGTAACTTGAATTCATAGAACAAGAAAGTAGTTTGGGCTAGGTGTGACGTAGTCAGCCTAATGTGGACTGACATCGTTCTTTGTAAAAGAGAGATGTATACCCTACGATCGCTTGTTAGGATTGTTATTAAAATTTTTGGCCAAAATATTACATGTTAAAAGTACGTGACTCTTGGATACATGTACTAGTAACTTGAATCTATAGAACAAGAAAGTAGCTTGGGCTAGGTATGACGTAGTCAGCCTAATATGGACTGACACAGACAGACCATGTCCTGAACTAAGCGGGTATAAGATAGTTAAAGGAACAAAGCATGGTTCATTAAAGCTGTTGAAGGCTTTATAATTATTCTGGAATCAATCGTTGATTTTTTGGTTAATTGGGAATCATGATATATTATTAGGTGCCACTCATGATCATTGCGTAATTAATGGTTAATTATGGACGATCAATATAATCGGGAACCTATTGGATTACACATATTACAAGTTCTTTGAATGACTTAAAACGAGTTTGATAATTAAATTTTTAGTTCGAGAGAATAAAGTTTGATTGGACCGGATAAAGGATAAAATGATGGAATTTATCTTATAAAGAAGAAACGAACACGACTAATTTTGTTCCAATCGAAGGTCATTTGGATATCGAACTAAACGATTCGATATTGAACCAAATTGTACCAACTTGGTTTGGTGCATAATGAAAATTATTTTGACAAAATAAAAGAGATGAAAAGATTCGTCTTGCGAAGATGAATTGAACAAAATTAGTTTAGATCAAATCAGAGGTTGTTTGGTTATTAAATCAAGCAAACCAAAAATAAACTGATTTGCTACAGTAAATTCCTAAATTTAGGTTCGCTATAGTAACGATTTGATTCTTTTCTTTCTCCCCAGTTTAGCGTTCGCTCGCCCACGTGATAAAATCGTGCTTGCGAGACGCCTGACTTCTCGCCGCGACTTCGTCTTCCTCCCAACGTGCTCGCGTCTGCCTGCGAGAAAATCGCGGCGGCCGGGGCTATAAAAGGAGGAGAAGCAGCGAGGGTTAGAGTCTGAGGCAAACCCCTAATATGCTCTTCCTTCCCTTCTCTGTTCGCCACACTTATTTTCCTCTTCCTGCTGAGCGCAGTTGTCCAAGCCCCGTCCGCATGAGGGTTTCGTCGGATCGAAGAAGCATCGTTGCCGACCACAAGACGAAGAAGAAGCAACCCTAGCTGAGAGTTCTCCTTCTTCCCATTACTCAATGCCGCCCCTTCTGCTCTGATCGTGTGGTGTCACGTAGCTTTCCCGAGCTCGGCGACTGCTCCTAAGCGTCGCTGACCATCGATCAGCCTCCTTTGAGTGAAGGCTTATTGACGGTAGGAGAAGAAGAAGCTTGGCTTATCCCTGTTTGTAGCTGACTGGAAGAGAAGGGATCAGATTATCCTTGTTTGTGGCTGATCGGAAGAGAAGGGATTGACTTGCCCCTGTTAGAGGCTGATCGGAAGAGAAGAAGGGCTTATCCCTATTTGTGGCTGACCGAAAGAGAAGAAGAGATCGTCCTTGCTCGTGGCTGACTGGAATAGAGGAAAACCATAGTGATTGCCTCTCCTTCTTGATGAAGCTATCGGAGAAGGCTCCTCATTCTACGTCACGGTTGGATTCTCATATTTTACACCCAATCCTGCGTTGTGAAGGAGAAAATAGATCGTGATTTGGATTCTCCGACTCATGGCGATTGCGCGTGAAGAGATCCTGTGTCGTTCCTCTTTTGCTTCCTCCATGAAGTGTATCTTCGACCATCCTTTTGTATCCTCTCGGAAAAGAAGTGATGCCGATGAAGCATAATCGGACAACCTGCGTCCTTTTGTGGATCATGGTTAATGTCTCCGCCACCATAAGTCGTTGTTAGAAATTAGGGTTTGCTACTAGAAGCTTATTAAGATTTTTGAGAATTTTTCATCAACGTCGAAAAGGTTCTAACCGTTTGTCTTTATCGGTAGTCAATGTTTGAGCATCGAAAACTACATCAAGAATATTCTTGATAGAGTTAGAAAACCTCGGAAACGATCGCTACAAATGTTGTTGCGTGAATTAGGTTTTCTCTCGATTTGATCGTTGCTGTTCGTCTGCTAGTACCGAAGACGGTGATGCGACTCATGTATTAGAAAGTTGTTCTGACGATAGCTTGGCGTGGATCATTAGTAGAGGCGAGATTTTGACAAGGACCACTCAATTGATACCAACATCACTCAACATCATTTACAAGGTACGCTCAGAATTATTTATTATTCTAAAAATTTTAATTTTTAATCATGTCTTGTACACTATTTTATTCTATTTTTATATGCGTGTGTTGTAATAATTAATTTTAATTATTTGTTTATTTCTGTTGCGCACGTTTTCAAAATGTGAGAACACACGCATTGCACCAGGACGATCCGAACAGTGGTATCAGAACCTGATTGTGCAAGACATATGCGTAAAATGATTTCACGTAATATAGTTTGTTGTAAATTTAATTAAAAAAATTTTATTTGAATTTAAAATTTTTATTTTTAGAAATTTCTTAATTGGTTAGGAAATTTCGAATTAGGAAAATTATTTTCTAATTAATTAGATTTTTTTAATTAAGAATTTTTCCTAAAAAGAAAATATTATGATTTTATATAGAATTTCTAATGGTAGAATTTTTTAATTTATCAGGGAATCTATTTTTTAATTAATTAGATCTTCTTAATTAAAATTATATTTTCTAAAAATAAAATATGTGATTAGATACGAAAAATTATTTTCTAATCTAATTAAAGAATTTTAATTTGTGAAATTGAATTCTTAATCATATTTTATTGAATAAGATTTACGACGATTATAGCCGAAAATGACTATGATTAATTGCATTAATTATGCTATGCTATAACATTTGCCATGATTAATTATATTAATTATGCCATGTCATTTGCTGCTATGTCATGTAGATAATTTGGTTATTGTATGAAAAGGATGAGACCTAGAACCCCTTACAAAATTATTAAGGCTAACATCTTCCGCTAATATGACAAAAATCAGAGTTTGCTTTTTTGTTTGGGTTGTTAGACTAACTCCAAGCACGGCTTGAAAGTAAATATTTTCGAACCGTAGAGATATGATCTCACGATTAGCGGATTGGCCTTACCTTGAAGCGTTGATTTGTTGGACTCACTCTAAAGTCAATGTGGATATAGGTGAATTGAGTGATATGCATATGATGTATACATGTTAATATGTTAACAACCCAATATTTATGTGAACATTCAAGTAGTCGATAGCATAATGAGATAGTTAGATACCTATCACTGTAGCCAAGAATGGCTTGTTCTTATCTATAGTGGATATCAACCCATTTGGAGAGAGTCTACAATTTTTCGAATTCAAAGGGCTCTTGAATTCGTAAAATAAATGAGATTAATAAACTCATGTATGTAAATACATTGAAAATCATCTCTTTTATATGCTCGATTGTATTTCTAGATTTAATTAATTATGCATATTATCTTTTATTGCGCATAATTTAGGATACCAATAAGTTGACTGATCCTAACCTTTAAGACTATGATAAAAATTTGAGAATTGTTCTTAAATTCAAAAATTGCAAGTTTTATCTTAAGTCCGTTAAGAGAGCGTAGGTATGTGGTGCCTTAATCACTTGATGTATTTTCATTTGTAAATGAATGTCATACTATTTTCTTATCCACTCAGGTATTGGATACTAAGTGTGACTTTTATAAAGCCTAAGAAATAGTAAAAGACTCGTCTTAAAAGTTGAAAAATATTACTATATTTTCGTTTAAATAAAGAAAACCATTTTTATTTCTTGGATAAATAGAAAAGGGTTCCATTTGATTTTAGTAACGATTGTTGTTACTTAATTTTGAATGGAGTTCTTTATGAGATCGGAACATTAAGTAATAATATCTACACGGTTAGATATTTCCAATGAGACATTCAATGTTGAAACAAACAACAAGCGTGCTTGAAAAGATAATTAATTAATCTCCTACTTGCGGGATTATCTTCTTGACCATATAAGCAGAAATGCATAATCAAACTTCAAAGGTTGATAGTTTGGAATCATTTGAATTACATTTATTTGATACATACGAATTATAATTTAACAAGATGATTAAGTTACTTTTTATCGGAAAGGATGAACTAGTGGGAGAGTTGCTTGGTCTTATACATATTGTTGTATCTGGTCCAATGTCAACTTAAACACAAGGAGGTTATAACTACTTCATTACCTTTTATCGATGATCGAGGTATATGTATTTATTGAAGTACAACTCTGAGGTTTTTGAAAAACTTCAAAAAATTCAGAATTGAAGTAGAGAAATAGTTTGACAAGAGTATTAAAATACTTCGGTCGGATCGATATGGTAAATACTTAAATCAAGAATTTCAAGATTATCTTAGATACAATGAGATATTATCTCAGTGAACTTCGTCGTATACACCTGAGTGTAATAGTATAATGAGAGGCGAAATCGAACCTTGTTGGATATGGTGAGGTCAATGATAAATCATGCAAGTTTTACTAGAACATTTTGAGCAATGCACTTGAGATAACTATTTACTTATTAAACAAAATCTCAACCAAGGGAGTCTTTGTTACTCTATATGAGACATAGAATAGTAAAATCTCGTTTACTTACGTGAAGATAAGGGATTGTCTTGCTTGTGTGAAGAGGACTGTATCAGATAAGTTGGAAGCTAAATCTGATAAATATTTATTGGATACTCTAAAGAAACGAGGGGTTATCAATTTTATTCTCCCGTGGAACAAAAGCGTTGGTTTCACGTCATACCATATTCCTGGAAGAATTTCTCTTGTAGAAAACAGTGGGAGTATAGTTGAACTTAGTGAAGATTTAAGAGATTCAAATAGACATTAATGAGACACCTAGTTAAGAACCACAATCGATTATTCATAGTGATGAGTCATCAAATAAACCTTTGGAGACACAACATCTTCATAGATTTAGTAGGACACGTAATATTCCAGAGAAATATGGATTTCTCGTAAGTGAATCGAATAACGTGTTACTCATTGAAGATGAGGAACCTACTAATTATGAAGAAT
Source organism: Curcuma longa (assembly GCA_025388495.1). Classification (NCBI taxonomy): domain Eukaryota; kingdom Viridiplantae; phylum Streptophyta; class Magnoliopsida; order Zingiberales; family Zingiberaceae; genus Curcuma; species Curcuma longa. The sequence continues at coordinate 11,030 of JAOBBC010008525.1, forward strand.
TTTGAAAAATTCAGAAAGGGATAAATGATTAACAACCATGAAGTCGGAAATGAATTTCATTAAAGCTAAGTTTGATACTTGGTGGAATATCCATTGTGATGAGGCAATCAAGGAGTTTTGATTTTTTATGAAATCTGACAAATCCTTTGTGTATAAAGAGGTCAGTGGGAGTGTGATCGGATTCTTGACATTATATGTTGGTGACATATTAATTATAGGAAATAATATGCCTGTTCTACAATTAGTCAAGCTAGGATTGGTCAAATGTGTTGGGGAAATTGTGCTCTAAGCGATTTAGATTTTAATGTTTGACTAAATCAGTTTAAATTAGATAATATTTTGTGATCTAACATGTGTGACTTGAGTTTACAGGAAAGTCCAGGAATGGAGTCTTGACATTTGGTGAAGTCCCGGAGGCGCGGTCTCTTGGTAAAGGACGAAGTCCCGGAGGCGAGACCTCTTGGCAAGAGAAGACTTAGCAAGACAAAGTCGAGGGAAACGTCTTAAGCAAGTGCAAGGGAGTACACGAGATTTGTGGAAGGCGTTTGAAGACTTGTGTCAAGGCTAAGAAATAAAGAAAAAGCTGAAAAAGGAAGTTTTCAGTTTGGTCAGTCGACTGGCCTTGCCAACAGTTGACTGGAGTTGATCCGAAGAACACACAACCAAAGTCAGAAGTATTAGTCGACTGAAGTCTGAATTCTAGTCGACTGACGTCAAACAGAAAGATCAATCGAGAGAAACAGTCGACTGGTGTTGGAGCAGTCGACTAATAGATTGCCATTGGGCGACAACTGGTAAATTAAATGCGTATTAAATAGCCGTTGAAGCCCATCAGTCGACTGACCCTAGGAGCAGTCAACTGGTGCATTGAATTTTATAAAAAGAGCGGTCAATGTCGCAGACAAAGATACCTGATTCTTTCATCTTCTTGATTGCTCTTTAACACTGTAGAAACTCTTTTTCTTCCTCCTAAACTTCACTACAAATCTTGTATGAGGAAGAAACTATGTTGTGAAGGTTTCTCCACCTTCGAAGTGTGCTTCGAGAAGGAGGTTGTTCCATAGTGGAATTGTCGGTTGAGTGTGTGGATCCTTGGATTAGTCACCTTGTTAAGATGGATATCAAGTAAATCAAACCGGGTTAGCGTTTGTTCTTTGTGCTTTATTATTATTACTTTACTTCTGCTAACAATCTCGTAGAGAAAGAACAAAAAATGCTATTCACCCCCCTCTAGCGAACGCCTCGATCTCAACAAGTGGTATCAAAGTCTGGTCCCTTTCGCACGAAGTAACATTCAACCGAAAGAATCTTAATGGCGTTTCAAGAGGGATACAACACCACACGACTGCCTTACTTCGACGGCAACGATTTCGCATACTAGAAAGGTAGGATGAAATACTATTTGATGAATAATATTTACATTTGGTTTAGTGTTATAGATGGGTTCGAGAAACCCAAGGATGATTCTGGAAAATCTCTTCCCACAAAAGATTGGTCAAGAGATATATGCAAGAAAGCACAAACAAATGTAAAAGCCACAATAACCTTGCAATGTGGACTCTCAAAAGAACAACTGAGTAATGTTGGTCCATTCGACTCGGCCAAGGTGATGGGAAAGTCTTGAAAAACCGTTTCGATAGATTCTTGTAGAACAAAAATTTTCTCGGAAATGATCTCAAGTTGCCCGACGCGTTTAGATCATTGGGCTCTTGTGCTTGGTTTGCAGGATCCAATATAAAAGGAATAATTTAACTTATGCGGAAACATTAAATTATACATTTCTTCGGACGGTTGTGAAGGATGAAGTTTGTACCCGAAGATCTCTTGATCTTCTGCTGTATTCCTCTCCTATTCTCGAACGTTGTGTGGGCAACGATCCTTCGAGAATTTCTCCACCA
>JAOBBC010008823.1:0-22434 GCA_025388495.1 Curcuma longa
TTATAGTTGTTTGTGGTGGTGGTGATTTACATGGACGTGTAGTCCTTAGTCCAGCCGCCTGTGGCTGTGTATGCATGGTTGTACTAGGGGAATTGTCATAGTTACTGGGGAGATGCTGTCGAAATCTTTCGGACGGCCTTCCCGGGGCGTGACACCGACCATCGTCCTATTGCTTTATCGGGCGATTAGTCCTTCAAAAGTGAACCTGCTCTGATACCACTTGTTGGATTGGGTTGGACTAGCTAGAGGGGGTGAATAGACGGTTAAGAAGAATAGCACTCGTCTTTTTAAGAAAGAAACTTGGTTGCAACTGGATCGTTGCTTCCAAGGCGGTTAATGCTCAATCAGAACTTCTTTAGGCGGAGAATCCTTTACAGTTGTAGCACAGACACTTAGAAAGAAAATTACAAAATAATTGACGATCTTACTTCTAAAACTCTAAGTATTATTTATAGCCCAAGAGAATATATCTGAATCGTTGATCGTAGATGAACTTTCTCTTGGCCATTGATCCATTAATGCAATCCTAACCGTTGATCGGAGATAGGCTTTGATCGTAGTCGTTGATTAAATAAAGATAAATTTTATCTTTAATAAAAGATAAAAAAAATTATCCTTAATAAAAATTAAATATTTATCTTTTATATGATAAAAGATAAAACTTATCTTTACTTTTTTTTCTTCAAAAGTCACGTCCAAAAAGGTCCAAGTCTAAGTCTTCTACTCCGGTCAAATTCAATGGCCAAAAGTCAATATGTTTAACTTTTGTTGACTTTTTGTAGAATCATCAGTTGGGTGATTTCTGACCAATCGGAGTTAGACTCACTCGAACTCGACTCCGACCTTTTGTCCCTTGAGCGTACTTCCTTTCGGCTTCTTGTCCCTCGGACGTCGCGCACGCCCTTCTCGCTCTTCTGGTGTACTCTTCTACAGTTTTCACGTACCTTGGATGCACCGAGCCCGTTGGCTCACTTCCCCGTGCCATCCTTCTCGTCCGCTATGTCTTACGCTCGACTTCCTCCGTACCTAAGTTCCTGCACACTTAGCAGAGGAATCAGAACAACATAGGACTTAACTTAACCTGATTGATCACATTAAAATTAATCGGGGCACCAACAAAAATAACATGAACTAGTTATTATATCACCATCATTACATTAATATTCATCCTACATCCTAAACTCATAGATCTACTCAATTACAAAAAGGCTATAACAAGAATGCAAGAAAATCATCATCCACAAGAGAGGGGAAGACTTATCTTGAAACTCGGGCATCCTTGGAAGGTCTTCTCGCTCCAGAGTAGGATGGATTTCAAAAAGATGTATTCATAGGCCCACGCATGCCACGGTCGTGCCTCAAGGCACGACTAAGAACATCGGCATGAGGATTCTGTGGGCACGGTCGCGCCTGGTAGGCACGACCCTTTGCTGTCTTCACTCTATAGGAAAAGCACGACCGTACCTTTTAGTATGGCCTAGAGAAGGAATCATTCAGCACACCCTGAAGCAAAGTTGTAGATCTTGAAGTTATCTTTATTTTGATAGGTAGCACGGCCCATGAGTCAATCTAAGCTAAAAGTTATGCCCATTTTACTTTCAATCTGCAAAATTATCCAGATAGAAGACACGGTCGTGCCTCTTGGCACGGCCTGGCCATGTCTGAGCCCTAAAAATGTGAGGCACGATCGTGCCTAGATTGGCACGACCGTGTTAGACATGGCATGGGCATGCCTCAGCCTGTGGCACTCTCTGGAAGCTTCAAAACTGATCCAGATAATGGGGCACGACCGTGCCACCTTTAGCACGGTCCGTGTTGGCCTCTGAAGCACTTCAAATGACCTCCAAACACATCAAAATGTACTTCAACTTGATCTAACTTCATGGCTCTTTAAGTATCATAGTATAGCCTTGAACTGTGCACACGGGGAATATGGCACAACCGTTTGGAAATAGAGGCATGGCCATGTGAAAATAGAGGCATGATTGTGTAACATGGTCATGCCTTGGGGCACGGCCTTGACTGCTTTGTTGTTCCTTTTCCTCTATTTTTCTTCGTGTTTGCTGCATAAAAAACTCACCCGTGATGATGAGCACAGCTAATGCGAGTCTCTTTTCTCCACTTCTTGCTCCACCATTAATAATGCATCGTTTTAGTTTCGAATCACATCCTGTCAATCAAAAACATACAAAGAGCAGATCTTCGAGCAAAAGAAATAGAAACATATAATAATAAAGGAATAAAGTTGATCATACGCAATGAATTACAATTAGATAAGTGTTAAACAAGGCTAAAAATCATATATAAACTACGTTCATCAGTGGTTTGACCAAAAAGGAGCTCAGTCAGGTCGGCCCCTTCATCAGCGTACAAGATTTGTGGAACAAGCTAATCAAGCTCCACGAAGGAATATCCGACACTAAAGTAAGCGAAAGGGATTATTTTTAAATAATCTATATAGCATAACCATATAAGAAAGAGAACCCATTGGGTCAACTCCATGCCCGACTCGAGAACATTCTCAATGGGTTGTATGCAATTGGATAATCTATGGAGAATCGAGACATTGTAAGATACGCACTGAGAGCTTTCCCGAGAAACACCTTGTGGGCATCGATCGTCGATGCTTAAAAAGTTTCCCCAGATCTCTCAAAAATTAAATTAGACAAACTATTTTCTGAACTTGAACACTATGAATAGACTAACACAAGCCAAGTTGAGAAGTGTATGGCTCTTTTTGCAAGACAACAAAAGAAGAACAAGCAAAAGGCGAAGCTTAAACTACAATCAGATGAATTTGAATCCAACGACGATAATGACGACCACCATCGAATTGATGAACCTCGTTAGGAGACTAGTAAAAAGGAAGAAATGATTCAGTACATGTGAAATCAAAAGACCAACACGAAGCAAGAAGGACGGATCAAATCCAATATATACTATGAAGTCTGACTCAACCTACTATGAGTGCAATCCGAGGGGGCACTTCAAAGTCGAATGTCCCAAATTGAAGAAGAAATATCAAAAGATCAAGAAGACACTCAAAGCAATATGGGACGAATCATCATGCTCTGAAGAAGAAAAAGAGCACCATGACCACTTACTTGCCAATGATGGCTAAAACCAACACCGAGTCTGAGTCTGACGTTGAGTCTGAGAGAAGCCACAAATTCGTATCCATTTCTAAAGGATCAAATTGCAATGTAAGTACAAGAGTAGAATTATAGTTGTATGAAGTAATTACATATTTGAATAATAAACTAGCAAAATCCAATGCTTGGGTCAAATCACTCCTAAAGGAGGTCAAACTCCTCAAGAAGCAGACTAACCCGAGTTTGATAATCGATCAAGTTTAGGTTGAAACCTCAACTCAAGTTCAACAACTTGAGGAAGAGAATTTCAATCTGAAAAATCAAGTTACTAAACTTAGAGGTTCATTGAAAAAATTCATTGTCAGATCCAACAGGTTAGATATGCTTCTTGAGTCTCAACGAGTCGTGTACAAGTAGAAACATATAACAATAAAAGAATAAGGTGTGATAAAGTAGATCATATGCAATGAATTACAAATAGATGAGCGTTAAATAATGCTAAAAATCATATAGAACCTACGTTCATCACAACCCCAAACTTAAACTTTTGCTTGTCCTCAAGTAAAAATCTGCATCTAGATTCATGAATTGAAAGAATAGAGTATCATAATCTCTAGTGAATCACAACCAATCTTATCATATAGTATCATTGGTGAGCTAGATATTAGAATTACTTAAATGTGACCTAAGACTTAGTTCTCCGTGCTCGGTACAAAATGTGGCCATGGGTTTTAAAGTGTCGAATCTTAATCAAAGTCAAGTCGTCATCTAACCGTTTTTCCTTGTGCTTTCGGTGATAGACACTTACCTACCACCCGCATGGTTCATCTCTCTCAAAAATGTTGTTCACTGGCACCATCTACACAAGGTCTCAAAGGAATACTCGGTATCAAGAGAACATGATAGCTATTTTCCCAGTAACCCTTACCGATCTCAAAGGGGTATCTAATCAATTTCCACTCACGACACTATTTTTTTTTAAATAAGTGTTGTGAACATAAGAAAGCGTTACAACCAAAATAAACTTATTATTTTGGGATCTAAATTTTTTCAAGTGAGCTTCCATAATCCGAGTTTATCCAGTAACTAAAATGTAGTTGAGAGATCACCTTAAAAGCACAAGTACTAATGGTTCTATGAATCATGACTAATTTCAGACTTTCTACTATCAAACCTAGGCATAGTATAGAGAGATCCTAAAACTAGACTAAAACTCAAATTTTTTCAATAAAAACATACTTCACTTTATGCTACTAAGGATAGGAAAGACCGTCATCAAATATACTAGCTTCAAACATCAAATCAATGAAATCTAAAACAAGCGTGCTAGCATTTTTGCAAGGAGATAAACCATCAATGATATGATAAGTGATGCCACTAGTCGAAAAAATTTATTATGCAGGAAGAAGTCAAAAGAAATATAACTATATCTAACTAAGAATCTAAAATGTGTACTTCCCCTCAGACTTATATTTTTCTACGTCTCAATGAAAATAAAAATATTAATGGAGAAGAAATATTATAGGAGAGAAATTACTAAATGAAGCTCGAAAAATGTTTAGGTCCTTTAGTTATTTATTTCCTCTTCTCAAAATAAGCACACTTCTTCATATCAATGAAACCTTCAAAAGAAGATATAACAAGAAAAAGTAAGTAGAAAGTTTGTGGGTTAGAAAATAAAGCATAAAAGAAAATAAAGAAAAACCCCAAAATAGAAACAAGGAAAGAATCTTGAGTTGTTTCTCAAGAAGCGCTTGTTTAAGGTTTTTAGTTTGACCTTTATTTTTATTATTTAAACATCGACCATAGAGGTGTAAGATACTTCAAAACCCTATGGCTGAGAGTCCTGAGCATATCATTAAGTACGTTCATAAACAAATGGTTACCATGAGCAATCCCATATAATAGCTGCGAAAAATTTATATGAGAATTATAATCAAAAGATTTTCTGTCACAAATATGCTTGAGAAAAGATAGATTGATAAACATAGGTATACCAAAAGAAATAGTATCTCTACCAATCACAAAGTTTAGTAAATCATCAAATATATTTGAGGGTAGGTTGTGCTTTGGTGCAAGTGGAGGATCAACTAAAAGAAGTGATTCTTGGGGCTTAACCTCTAATGCGTAAGTCCCTACACCAACTTTTTCAACGACTCCTAATCTTGCATTATCCATAATGTCGAGTAGTAGTGGAACAAAAGAAAATGATTCTTGGGACCTTGCCGCCATAGTACAAATCCCTACATATCCTTCCACAACATCATCAATAGTAGGATAGAGTAAATTTTTAAACATATCCTCAGCAAGACCATCAACCATACTAGTAGACACAACCAAGTTATCATCTTCAATTAACGAATTAGTGTCATAATCACTATCATACTGGTTGATTACATATTCATGTTTAGAATTTAAAATATTCTTGCTGTAATTTTCACTTGAATGCCTTATTTTTGAACAGATATCACAAATGGGATGTGATAATACTCATTCTTCATAAGTAAGGATGCATCTATATTTTTTTCCACCACATTCGTAGATAGGGTCAAATAATATTGCACAAGTTCTAATTACATGTCAATCAGCACCACAAAGCGCACAATAATCATCAACATACAACACCGTTAATCTTAAATTTTCTAATTGGAGTAACTGATTTGTATGAGCATCCATTTAGTCCTCAAAAGAAAAAAAATATTTTAGTTTTTTATATTTGAATATTTTTCATTTTTCGAAGTCTAGAGTAACTAAAATTGTTAGTCACTAAAGTTAATAGCAACAGTCCCCGACAACGGCGTCAAAAACTTGATAGCTACCACACGTATACGATCATCGTCAAGTAATAAAAAATATCGAATCCACAGGGACTGTTGATAGCTATAGTGATGTCACAAAACTAGTTATCTAGACTCTAAGGGAAGCAAATAGGTTGAGAATTGTAGATTGTGGATATAGTAGAGAGAGAGATTGGCTTGGGGATTAATAGGATGAGATGGATAAGTCTAATATTTTAGTTTCACATCAATGCTAGGTAACGTCCCTAATCCATGTTTACTCCCTTATTCTCCATGTTTACCACCTTGTAGGGATTATAACTAAGATATCAACTTGACCTCGTCAAACTACGTTGGCATTTGACCTTGAACTCCTAGTGTGGTGGCCCTCCAGTAAAGGTGATGTCAGAAAGTCCGATTCTAAGACTCTCCCCCTGTCACAAGGCGCCCTGGGCATACGATCCAAAAGTCATACCCTCTGTCACTGGGTATCCTAATTAAAGGTCATTGTCCCAGTGGCTACCAACCATTAGCTATCCCTTATGGGAGTTTACCACCATGTAGGGATCATTTCAGAAAGTCCGGTTCTATGGCTTTCCCTCTGTCACAGGGCACCCCAGACATACGATCCTAAGATCTCCCTATACCGTAATCTACCCCTCAAAATCATGTACATGGGCTCACACAAACATATCAAATACGTTCAAGGCACACAATACGTGAAACAAATATAAACACTTCATAGAATAGGAAAAAATAACATGAACTAGTTTTTACATCACCATCATTACATTAATGTTCATCTTACATCCTAAACTCATATATCTACTTATTACAAGAAGGCTACAACAAGAATGCAAGAAAATTACTATCCACAAGAGAGGGGAAGACTTATCTTGAAGCTCGGACATCCTTGGAAGGTCTTCTCGCTCCGGAGTAGGATGGATCGGCAAGGATGAAGCTTTTTAGGCCTCCCCGAAGTGGGGAGGACCCTCCCCAAGCAATGGAGGCCGCCACCCCAAGCTAAAACCTTAGGGTTTTGAAGAATATCCTCCCCCTAAAGGGTTTCAAAAAGATATATTTATAGGCCTGCACGCGACACAGTCGTGCCTCAAGGCATGGCCTGGAACATCGACTTGAGGCTTCCGCGGGCATGACCATGCCTGGTAGGCATGACCCCTTGCTTCACTCTATAGGAAAAGTACGGTTGTACCTTTTAGCATGGCCTAGAGAAGGAAACATTCGACGCACCCTGAATCAAAGTTGTGAATCTTGAAGTTATCTTCATTTTGATAGGTGGCACGGCCCGTGAATCAATCTGAGCTAAAAGTTATGTCAATTTTACTTTCAATCTACAAAACTGTCTAGATAAAAGACACAGTCGTGCCTCTTGGCACGGCCTGACCATGTTTGGGCCCTAGAAATGTGAGGCACGACCATGTTGGACATGGCCTGGGCATGCCTCAGCCTATGACAGTTTCTGGAAGCTTCAAAACTGGTCCGGATGATGGGGCACGACCGTGCCACCTTTGGCACGATCGTGTTGGCCTCTAAAGCACTTCAAATGACCTTCAAACACATCAAAATGTGCTTCAACTTGATTTAACTTCATGACTCTTTAAGTATCTTAGCACGACTTTGAATTGTTTGCACACGGGGAATAAGGCACTGTCGTATGGAAATAGAGGCATGACCATCTGAAAATGGAGGCATAGTTGTGTGACATGATTGTGCCTTGGGGCACGACATTGACTGCTTTGTCGTTCCTTTTTCTCCATTTTTCTTCGTATTTGCTACGTAGGAAACCCGCCTGTGATGATGAGCACGACCAGTGCAAGTCTCTTCTCTCCACTCCTTGCTCCACCATCAATAATGCATCGTTTTAGCTTCGAATCACATCCTGTCAATCAAATCGAGCAAAAGAAGTAGAAATATGTAATAATAAAGGAATAAAGTGTGATAAAGTAGATTATATGCAATGAATTACAAGTAGATGAGCGTTAAACAAGGTTAAAAATCATATATAAACTACGTTCATCAGTGGTTTGACCAAAAAAGAGCTCAGTCCGATCGGCCCCTTCATCAACGCACAAGATTTGTGGAACAAGCTAATCAAGCTCCACGAAGGAATGTCCGACACTAAGGTAAGCAAAAGGGATTGTTTTTAAACAATCTATATAACATAATCATACAAGAAAGAGAACCCACTGGGTCAATAATAGGTCCGCAAGTATATGACCGTCGTCAAGTAATAAAAAGATATCGAACCATAGGGACCGTGGAATCGATCACTAAACTAACACAAGAAGAGTCGAGAGTTCACGTAATTTGAATTGTGATAAGGAAGTGAAAGTGAAATCAAGCTCCTAGACCTCAATCGAAGAGAAATAAAGCTAAGTGAAAGGATTGGGAAAACGATTCTAGAACTTCGTATTCCTCGAGATTATGATTGATTGATCATGGACTCCTTACCATTCCTCAATGACTACACAATTGCAGATATTCTAACTAAAATATTCAATTAGACCTTATCAGATTTCATCAGAAATTAATCATGAATCCTCTGATGTTACGATTACTAGTCCAAAATGACACTCATATAGTCTGGTTCTATAGCTCTCCCGCTGTCACCGAGCACTCCAGCAATACTACTAGTGTCCTACCCTCTGTCACTGAGTACTCAATTAAGGACCTCTTCGTAGCAATCAATAACCGTTAGATATTTCTCATAAAGATTAATTGTAGTCTAAAGATCTCCTCGAAAAGTCTGGTTAAAGGTTCAGCTTCTGTCACAAGGCACCCCGATCATACGATCCTAAGATTTCTGTAAACTACAACTCAACCTCATCCTTATGGAATCATATCATTCATAAACATATCATCAAACAAGTATAAGACACAAATTCACAAAGCAATGCATAAACATATCATAGAACATGGTAAATTACAAATTCATAGATACAAGCATCCATATACACCTCGATTCCTCCTACATCCTAGAATTTAAGGTTCTACTCCATAACGAAGGGGATACAACACCAAAAAGAATGAAAGTAATACATCTTAATCCTAAATCTGAGATAGAAAAAGGGAATAAGACTTATCAGTAAGTATGGTCTTCTTGATCTTGCAATTTCCTCGTCGACGGTGGATGGATATGGCGGAGTAGTCCCGAACGGATGGATAGAATACTGAATCTCGCTCCGGATGGCGACTACGACAGCTCTCAATCACCTCCAAGGACTTTCCCCCTTTCTTAAAGTAAATAAAAGGGGTATTTATATGTCCCCGCTGTCAGCCCTACGCCACACGACCGTGCCTCGTGGCACGGCCATGGAGACACGCCCCTGCCTCTTCGTTACATGGCCGTGCCTGATAGGCATGGCCAAGAGCAGCTACTTCTCGGGAAAACAGGCATGACCCTACCCTAGCTCTCCTTTGGAAATGAGACACGACCGTGCTTGATAGGCACGACCTCAAACTGGCTTTGGCTGAAATTTGAGACACGACCGTGCCTAGTAGGCACGACCCGAAGCTTGGACAGCTCTGGTAGGGGGCACGACCGTGCCTAGGAGGCACGACCCTCAGCAGCAGAAGTTTTAGATGAAGCATAACTGTGCCTGGTGGGCACGGCTGTTGGCTGGCGTGGCTCGGGTGGTGAGGCACAACCGTGCCTTAGAGGCACGACCCTGTCTTGCTTTGTCTTCGTTTAATTTTCGTTTCGCCTTCTTTTGCTCCAATTCCATCCTACAAAAGCATAAATACAAGAGCAAACCTCCGAACTAGGAAATGAAGAAAATGCGCCTAATGCGTAGATAAAGGATGTGATAAACATATAATAATGTCATGAAATGCAGAAAGATGTTCAATAAAAGAATAAAAAAATACATATATATCCTATGCACATCACACCCCCAGACTTAAACCTTTGCTTGTCCTCAAGTAAAAACATGCATCTAGACTCAAATAGAAATATAAAGCAGCATAGATATTCTAAGTACATAAATCTAGTCTTATCAAACAACAGCAATGGTGAGCATGATACTTAAAATCATTAAAATAAGTCCTCGAAAAAATTCTCCGTGCTAAGTGCAAAAAGTGGCCCTAGTCTATTTGGTATCAAATCCTTACTTAAAGTCAAGTCGTCATGCTACAGTGTTCCTAAATATTCCCAGCCATAGACACTTACCTACAACAGGCTTGGTTCTCTGTGCTAAGTGCAACAAGTGGTCCTAGTCTATTTGGTATCAAATTCTTACTTAAAGTCAAGTCGTCATGCTACAGTGTTCCTAAATATTCCCAGCCATAGACACTTACTTGCAACAGGCTTGGTTCATCTCTTCCATTGCATAAGATCTCAAAGGATTGACTCAAAATCAAGAGAATCAGATCATTTATTTCTCCAGTAACCTTTACCGGTCTCAAAGGGGTAAATAAAATGCTTCCACTCTCGATATTTTTTTTTCATCCCTTTTATTTATCTTTTATTTTGCAATCAAAGCAAAGAACAAGGAACAAATATTTTTTTTCTTCTTTCGGGATTTAAGATTTTTCTAAAAGAGTTTACATAACTTGAGTTGATCCAATAACCAAAATGCAATGGAAGATCTCCATGGAAACACTAGTACTAATCGAGTCTCATGAATCATGACTAATTTCAAAGATAAATCAACCTCCTAGATTAGGCAATAGTGTAAGAGATCCTTAAACTAGACCATCTCTCAAATCTCTCAAGATATACTAGCTCACTTCCTACTTTTGAAGATAAGAAAAGACATAGTACTAAAGATATTAGCTACTAGTATCAAAACCATCATCTAAACAAGAAACATGCTAGCATTTTTACAGGAAAACAAGCACCTAAAGTGACAATGGTGATTATTAACATGTTATTTACCATGCATTTTTAAAGTAAATTTCAAAATAAATTTTAAAATAAAATTCTAAGCAAAGTCCAAAGTAAATTTCAAAGCAAAGTGCAAAAATAAAGTTTAAAATAAAATACAATTTATTTTATGTACACTATACACAGTTATTGTTTTCCCCAGACTTGAACCTTTTTATCTTCTTCCTTAATTTGGAGGAGATGAATACCTAGAAGGAAATCTAGGAAGTTGAGGTAGGTTTCCTAAACTCTTATAATACTAATATAATGAGGCAACATGTTGGCGTGCAAGATCCATGGACCTCCTAAATTTCTTCTCTATGCTCCACTCTCTATATTGATGCCCCATGAAATCATTCACCGAAGAATAAAAATCATCCCTCCTTCTAAAATGTTCATGCACTTCTCTAAACTGCCCTTGAGTCATAGCACTATACTCATCCAACTGGCATTGGTGAGCAGAGTGCTCTTCTGAAGTGTCTAGAGAACTACAGAAAGCAGAAAAATCATACGTCGAGCCTAACTCACCATACGCATATGAATGTCTAACAAGCTCGTGTCTAAGGGTAGGAGATTCATAGTAAGAAGATTCTTGGTGGAAAGATGTTTCATGGGCATACTCTGGAGCTTGTTCATATATGGGAGTGGAGGAACGACTAGGGGCTGAAGAACGTAAGATCTAGTTGTCGACCTTTCTAATGGTAGTCCTTAAAGGGTTAGGTAATGAGAATGGAAATCCAGACACTCTATTAAAAATGTACCCTCCTTCGGACTTGTAGATCATTTTCATCGTCAAACATGTATCTATGTCAATATTAAAGTTGCCTACAATAGGTTCTAAGTGTTCAAATTCGCAACCCAAGCAGATAGCAATGTTTGTAATAAGGCCTCTAACTACTATTATTTCAGTTGAGGATTTAGCTATTTTAATCAGATTTTGAAGGAAATGGAACTCTAAGTCAAATTCCACTTGATGAAGTATTGCTCAGATATAATACAGTTCCATTTTCCTCACTACGTCGTCACTCTCAGCTCGACCAAAAATAGTCTTGGTCATGACGCGGTGAAGATACCTAAATACTGAATTTTGCAACATCGATGTCTTGGACTTAGATGGATTATAGGGTTCTTCAGAATCGGTAATCATTTTTCAAAATCGGATATTGCTAAACCTCTTATTCAATTTCCTAGTCATATTATTTGAAAATCTAAAATAATTATTGAAATCATCTAGGGTCCACTTGTATTCCTCGTTAAATAATCTAAAATTATTTTTTCCTTTGTAGTTTTCATCAGTAGTAAAGTAGACCTGTAGGAAATTAAGGAATTCCAATGTGATTCCTAAATATGATGGATGCCTACAATTCATAAAATCAATCCAACCTAGATTATCCAACATCCATTCAAGATCATCCTTAATTCCTAATGTATCCATGGTAAAACTATCAATATATCGAGAGCACACTATTTTTCTTGAAACAAAACAGTTATAGTTGGCCTTTTGATCATCGTTTCGAAAAATGATGTCGTGAATATTGTCGAAACCTTCTTCGGAGGCCTTCCTTTTTTCTTTGTCCTTAGCTATGCTCTTCCCTTTCGTTGAAGCTTTTTCTTTGGCTGGCTCCTTTCCTTTCCTTTCCGCCTTTCCGACTCATCTCCTTCGTCGGATCCTCCAGATCTTCGAAATCTCTTAATGATATTGCTCGTATTATTAGATCTGAGAATAAGAAGTAAAACGGAGTAGATCTGGGGCTTTTGGTGTAGATCTAGGTGGTGAGAAGAAGAAGAAGTGGTGAGGAAATGAAGGAAGTGGTGAGGAAATGAAGGAAGTGAAGAGGAAGGGGTTTGGAAGAGTTTGGAAGGAAGGAATGGAGAAGATGAAGGGCTTTTGGTGTTTTGGGGTGTACGACCGTGTGCTAGGTCACGCACGACCGTGTGCCCTTTATATGAATAGGAGGCACGGTCGTGCCTAGGAGGCACAGCCTGCACAAGTCCTTATTCGAGATAAAAGATACGCCCGTGACTTGTAGGCAAGGGCTGGGCAAGTCCCCCTTCGGTGGAATCCACACGGCCGTGCCTTGGAGGCACGACCTATGCAAGTTGTTATTCGAGTGAAAGACACGGTCGTGCCTAGTAGGCACGGCCTGGACAAGTCATCGATCTGTTAGGAAGCACGGTCGTGCCTGTTAGGCACGACCCGCATGAGTTATTGATCGGTTATTAGGCACGGCCATGTCTATTGGACACGGTCTCAAACTGTCACCTTTCTGTTAGGAGGCACAGTCGTGCCTTATAGGCACGACCAAACTTTATTTGGCTTGAAACTTGAAAATTTCTTGTAAAAATAAGAAAACTTATTAACACCTCGTTGAAATAAACAAAAACTATGCAAGAAAGAAAATGAATGAACATAAGAAAGAAAATAAAACTCTTGGGTTGACTCTCAAGAAGCGCTTGTTTACGATCATTAGCTCGACCCCTTATTTCTATAATATACAGGGTTCATTGGTTGTCATTTCGTAACCTACCCCTGGGAGGTACTTTGTATTTTTGTTTTCTAGTGAATTGCTTCCTTATTATCCCGGCCGGTGCGGGTTCTTCCATCGGCAACGAGGGTTGGTACAGAAATTTTTTCTTTGCTGGATGTCATCCAACTTGCAACAGTGTGGTTTTTCTAGAAGATATGCATCCGAGTCAAGTGAGAAGTTGAATTCTACCTTTTTGTCACACACTGCTAGGGGCAATTTATGATTTTTTACGTCAATTTTTACCCAAGAAGTGGCTAGAAATGACCTTCCCAAAATGATGAGGATCAACGGATCTTCTTCCATATTCAGCACAACGAAGTCAGTTGGGACGGTGAATCCCCCGACTTCTACTAGCACATCTTCAACTATCCCCATAGGATATCTACATGAGTGGTCTGCTAGTTGGAATGGTAGTGAGTTTAAGATCCATATATCCGCATCTTTCACTTGTTGCATATAGGATGATACTGACACTAGCGCCTAAATCACAGAAAGCTCTACCAATAGAGATATTATTAATCTTGCACGAAATGGTGAAGCTACCTGGATCCTTGAGCTTAGGAGGAAGCTTGCTGTTCAGAATTATCGCACTTACTTCCTCCATGAGCACTATAGTATTCTTGGCCTGGGTGATGTTCTTTGTGGACATGACCCCCTTAATAAGTTTTACAAATTTGGACATCTCGACAAGAGCGTCGAGAAGGAAAATATCAGCGTGATATCCTTGACTCGGTTGTAAAGCCTTTCAATCTTATCATCCTTCTTTTTGTATAGGAACCTTTGCGGGAAATGTATGTTCTGCACTAATGGTTTCTTCGTTGGTACCTCAGCGGGTGTAGCGGTCTCGACTTTCTCATATTTATCTTCAATAATTGGCATAGAGGAAGGAGGTTGCTCGACGGCAGATGTGAATGAAATACCTTCCAAAGGAGCAGGCTCTAGAGGTTCCTTTCCCTTCAAAGTCTGTCTGCTCCTTAAATCTATGGCTTTGCAATGCTCCATGGAGTTAAAGTCTAGCTTTTCTAGGAGTGCACCAACTTGTCTAGAAGAGAGAGAAGAGCTGATCAGAGTAATCTGTGTTTCTTGCATCTTCATCATATTGTCATAGTCATCTAATTTCTCATTAACTTTGACCATGTCACTTTGTAATTGTTCCAGAATTTTCAGGATTTTCTAGGTGTCAGATACTTCTTCACTTGGTTTGGACGCAGCTTGATAAGAAGATCCTTGGTTGTTGCGGTATGAAAAGTTGGGATGATTCCTCCAACCCGGATTGTAGGAGTTCGAGTACGGATTGTTCCTTCGATTATATGTATCAACAGCATCGCACTGTTCATATTGAGCAATCTGAGCTTGCAGTACTCCCACTTGGCACATTTACATGGTGTGACTGGAATCTCCATAAATATCACAAGTCGTAACCACCGCATTGACATTTCTAATACTAATGTTTTCTAGCCTTTTACTAAGGGCATCCATCTGCGCATTTAGTCGAGTGAGAGTATCAACATCGTATTTCCCAAGAGTTCTAGCAAAGCTACCTCTCTCATTGGTCCACTAGTGATGATTAAGTGTCACACTTTCAATCAACTCTTCGGCTTCTTCAAGACTCTTATTCATTAGTGCACCTCCTGCAGCAGAATCCAAATAAACTTTCGTCTGATAATTGATTTCGTTGTAGAAAGTATGAATGATAAGTCATCGTTCAAGTCCATAGTGTGGGCACTTCCTTAACATCCCTTTGAATCTATCTCAAACTTCGAACAAAAATTCTCCGTCTAACTGCATGAAGCTTGAGATCATGTTTCTCATGTAGGTCGTCTTACTTGGGGAATAAAACTTATTCAGAAATATTTACTCACTGCTCCCAAATAGTAATACCATTGGAGGGTAGAGAGTAATACCAAGACTTCGCCCTGTCTCGGAGTGAGAATTTAAAAAGCATGAGTCTTATGACATCAAAGCTGGCCCCTTGCATTCTCATAGTGCTGTAATGTTCTAAGAATATCTCTAAATGTAGGTTCGGGTCTTCATTAGGTCCGTCACCAAACTAATTCTATTGTATCATTGAAATGAATCCCGATTTGAATTCAAAGTTTGTTGCTTCAATATTTGGTACGGCGATATACGATGTCATTCCTCTCACCTGTGGTGCAGCATAGTCTTTCAAAGACTTGTGAGCCATGGTCTCTGATGTATCTTCTTGAATGTCAAGTCTTCGAGAGTGAAGTCTCCTTCGGTAAGTTCTTTCAATTTCTGGGTCGAAAGAAAACTCCACTTGTTTGGACTTACGCATGAACAATAAAAGAATATGTTATTAAACTTCCAGAATAAAAAATCTATAAAGAATTGTACCAATAAAAAGAAAGAAAGAATTAAAAGAATTAAATATAAACAAATGTATAAATGAGAAAAGACTCTTAATGTAAAAGTTTAGTGAAAAATTACGCACAATCTTCGACAACGACGCCAAAAACTTGATAGATCCGCAAGTATACGACCATCGTCAAGTAATAAAAAGATATCGAACCACAGGGACCGTGGAATCGATCACTAAACTAACACAAGAAGAGTCGAGAGTTCACGTAATTTGAATTGTGATGGGGAAGTGAGAGTGAAATCAAGCTCCTAGACCTCGATCGAAGAGAAATCAACTAAGTGAAAGGATTGGGAAAACGATTCTAGAACTTCGGATTCCTCGAAATTATGGTTGATTGATCATGGACTCTTTACCATTCCTCAATGATTACACAATTACAGAGATTCTAACCAAAACATCCAATTAGACGTCGTCAAGTTTCGTCAGAATTTAATCATGAATCCTCTAATGTTACGATTACTAGTCCGAGATGACACCCAGATAGCCTGATTTTATAACTCTCTCGTTGTCACCGAGCACTCTGATAGAGCCCACAGTTAGTGTCACGAGTGAACTTCAAATTAAAATTTATAATCGAAAACCCTTAGTTCACAAAACAAATGAAGTATAAGGGTCACGAATCATATTTTTCTAAGGACTAGTAGAAAATTATAAGAGTCAAGCTTGAATGTCGTTCTTTTTGAATTTTTCTATATAAATGGGATTTTAGTGTTTTTCAAATAAAATGTAAATTTAAAATCAGTAAATGAAACAAAGTGCAAGTTTGCTAACCTAGAATTAAAATTATTGAATCAAAGTATCAACTAATCTATAATTGCAACACAATTCAAGGTATCAAACCTATGCATTTATCATTGAAACATGTAATCCCTAATTTTGAAAAGCAAATTCGATTTCCTTAGTTTGTAGGGATTCAGAACTCACAACTAATGGCAATGGACCTTAATGCAAGCATACAAATTCAACAAGGCAATGAAATCAGCAAAGAAATCAGCAATTCATGAAATAAAGGAAAAACTAAGCTAAAAGCAAGTAATTGAATTTCAAAGAAACAAATCTAACCTACAGGACAACAATTTCAATCTAACTAACAAAATGCACTTAACTAACAGCAACATCGATGCTTTAGCTAAACAATCTGATATAAGAACTAAAACCCTGATACGGAACAGTGACAAGCTCTGAAACAATTCAATTGCAGAATTTAGAAGAGAAAGAAATCAGAAACCTCAGCTAAAAGAAATCACTAAAACAAACTAAGATAAGGAATACAAGATGATGTGTTAACCAAACAAAATGAATCCAAGCATCGTGAAACAGATCTGATTGAAACAAGATTTAGAAATGAATTACAAAAACAGAAATAGTAAACAAAAATAAGAAATCAGACAACTTCAGATCTTCCCTTTCCTCTTGATTCCCTTCTTGCCGTCACACAAGACCAGATCAAATATCAGAAATCCCAAAAGATGACCATTTAGCTCAGCTCGTCTTAATCTGGATAGAATCTAATTGGCGCAGAACAGAAACCCTCCGTGAAACGCTGAACAGAGCCGAATCAAGACTTGATAAATCAGCTGATATTCTTCAGATCGTAATCAATTAAATGCTTTGGAACCCTCAAGAACCTTCTAAGAACCCCTCGAAATGCCATTGATAGCTCTGATCATCTTGGATCCGAAGATTTCAACTAGAATCTGCAGTGGAACGATTGCTTTGGTGAAACCCTCACCAGAAGAATTCGCTCCCAATTAATGTCAAACTAAGCTTGTAGACGCCTCATGGGATTTGGAAACTGAGTTGGAAGGAAAAAAATCTGAAGATCACCGTTCAAAAATGAAGAAAACTGATAAAGAAAAACGCGAGAACGAAGATGAACAGTGAAATTATCGCAGCTACTGTTCATTCCTCATTAAAACGGGAATTTAAACCCTACTATGATGAGTCGGGTTCAACTGCAGTTAGGCGTCGATTCAATTCAAATCAAGCCGGTTCAACTCCAATTAGGCTTGGTTCAGCTCCAATTCAACTCCGGTTCGATTCAAATTCAGATGGGTTCAACTCAAATCAACTTGAATCTTGATCATGAAGTCTAGGTCAATAGAATTGATCAATCTTGGCTTGACTTGATCCCAATTGGGCTCGATCGTGGTTCCACTTGAGTCCTACAAAGAGTTAAAATCAATTAATGTAAAATTAACAGTCAAATCACAGAAATTAAAATCAATTATCCAAATATACAACATATCACAATTGCAATCAAATCATGTCATTTGACATTTTATTTTCATGTAAAAAAACTCAAACTGAATCAATAAAATACAATAAAATTCTAACTCATCACACTCCAACAATACTACTAGTGTCCTACCCTCTGTCATCGAGTACCCAATTAAGGATCTCTTCCTAGCAATTAATAACTGTTAGCTATCTCTCATAAAGATTCATTGTAGTCTAAAGATCTCCTCGGAAAGTCCAGTTAAGAGTTCAGCTTCTATCACAACGCACCCCGATCATACGATCCTAAGATTTCCGTAAACTACAACTCACTCTCATCCTTATGGAATCATATCATTCATAAACATATCATCAAACAAGTATAAGACACAAATCCACAAAGCAATGCATAAACATATCATAAAACATGGTAAATTACAAATCCATAGATACAATCATCCATATACACATCGATTCCTCCTACATCCTAGAATCTAAGGTTCTACTCCATGACGGAGGAGATACAACACCAAAAAGAATGAAAGTAATACATCTTAATCCTAAATCTGAGATAGAAAAAGGAAATAAGATTTATCAATGAGTATGGTCTTCTTAGTATTGCAATCTCCTCATCGACGGTGGATGGATGTGGCGGAGTAGTCCCGAACGGATAGATAGAACGCTGAATCTCACTCCGGATAGTGGCTACGGCGGCTCTCAATCACCTCCAAGGACTTCTCCCCTTTCTTAGAGCAAATAAGAGGGGTATTTATATGTCCCCGCTATCAGCCTTACGCCACACGACGTGCCTCGTGGCACGGCTATGGAGACACGCCCCTGCCTCTTCATCACACGATCGTGCCTGATTGGCACGGCCAAGAGCAGCTGCTTCTTGGGAAAACAGGCACGGCCCTGCCCTGGCTCTCCTCTGAAAATGAGGCACGGCCGTGCCTGATAGGCATGGCCTCAAGCTGGCTTTGGCTGAAATTTGAGGCACGACCTGAAGCTTGGACGGCTCTGGTAGGGGCACGGTCGTGCCTAGGAGGCACAGCCCTCAACAACAGAGGTTCTGGATGAAGCACGGTCGTGCCTGGCTGCTGGCTGGCATGGCTCGGGTGGTGAGGCACGGTCGTGCCTTAGAGACACGACCCTGTCTTGCCTTATCTTCGTTTAATCTCTGTTTCGCCTTCTTTTACTTCAATTCCGTCCTACAAAAGCATAAATACAAGAGCAGACCTCTAAACTAGGAAATGGAGAAAATATGTCTAATGCGTAGATAAAAGATGTGATAAACATAGCATAATGTCATAAAATACAAAAAGATGTGCTATAAAAATATAAAAAATATATGTATACCCTACACATATCAGTCAACTCCATGCCTGACTCGAGAACATTCTCAATGGGTTGCACGCAATTGGATAATTTATGGAGAATCGAGACATCGTAAGATGCGCACTGAGAGCTTTCCCGAGAAACACCTTGTGGGCATCGATCGTTAATGCTTACAAAGTTTCCCCAGATCGCTCAAAAATTAAATTAGACAAACTATTTTCTGAACTTGAACACTATAAATAGACTAACACAAGCCAAGCTGAGAAGTGTATGACTCTTTTTGCAGGACAACTAAAGAAGAACAAGCAAAAGGCGAAGCTTAAACTACAATCAGATGAATCTGAATCCAACAACGATAATGACGAGACCACCATCGAATTGGTCAACCTCGTTAGGAGACTAGTAAAAAGGAAGAAATGATTCAATACATGTGAAATCAAAAGACCAACACGAAGCAAGAAGGACGGATCAAATCCAATATATACTCCGAAGTCTGACTCAACCTACTATGAGTGCAATCAGAAGGGGCACTTCAAAATCGAATGTTCCAAATTGAAAAAGAAATATCAAAAGATCAAAAAGACACTCAAAGCAACATGGGACGAATCATCATGCTCCAAAGAAGAAAAAGAGCACCATGACCACCTGACAATGATGGCTAAAACCAACACCGAGTCTGAGTCTGAAATTGAGTCCGAGAGAAGCTACAGATTCGTATCCATTTCTAAAGGATCAAATTGCAATGTAAGTACTAGAGTAGAATTATAGTTGTATGAAGTAATTACATATTTGAATAATAAACTAGCAAAATCCAACGCCCGAATTAAATCACTCCTAAAGGAGGTCAAACCCCTCAAGAAGCAGACTAACCCGAGTTTCGAGTTTGATAATCGATCAACTTTAGGTCGAAACCTCAACTCAAGTCCAACAACTTGAGGAAGAGAATTTCAATCTGAAAAATCAAGTTACCAAACTTAGAGGTTCATTGAAAAAGTTCGTTGTTAGATCCAACAGCTTAGATATGCTTCTTGAGTCTCAACGAGTTGCTTACATGAGGCTTAGGGTTCGATCCCTCCCCTGCGCTAGCCATGATGAGAAAAAGGCCAAAATGGCCGTCCGTGATTTACTCCCTCTAGACACTTGTGGGGCCGGGACTAGGGGGCCGCTAAGGTGGCGGATCCATCTTTTTGCTTACATTGAGTCTCAACGAGTTGTGTACAACCGAATCGGGCTTGGATTCAAATCAAAATGCAATCAAAACAAGGCATTCATATGCTTAATTAATCGGAATAAATATAGAGTCCAAGTATGGATTCCTAAGTCAAACTTGAGTAATTAAGTTGGACTAAACCAATATTGGGCCCCCTAAGAATCAAATTCACTATCTAATTAGACCTTATCATGGTCATGATTTAGGGGAAGGCAATAGAAAAAAAATCATCCTAGTTTGATAAATCAATTATTTTCTGTTATTTTATTTAAACTTAGACTGAACCTAGATTAAATAAGGACATAGATTTGATTGACACTTGCTAAACCTAGTACTATGGTAGGGCTGATGATAGTACGTTAGAAAAACTTGATCTAGGTAGCTAAGTGTGGTAAGAAATATCATACTTAGTCTACTTTGCTAAGTGGAACTAACTGAAACTACCTCGCCACATCCTAAACTAGTTAGACTAAAATTTTTTAATAGATTAACTAAGAATATAATTTCATGAATTAACTTTGTCTTAAAAAGTGGTCATTGTTACGATACCTAAGAAGCATCTATGCCTCGCTACGGACTAAAGTATACTTAATTGATCAATAGTCAAACTTGAATTTAACTCAAAATCAATTAAGTCTTAAAATTCAAAATTAAGTTAATCAAGGATAAAATTGATAAATCATCTCACACAACCCATAAGACTAACTGATTGAAAATCTAAAAATGGATGAAATGGACTTGAAGCTTCATTTGAAATTAATTTATTTAATTAAACAATTAAACTAAATTTAATGAATTAAAGTTAATCAATTAATCCAAAATCAAATAAGTTAACTATTTAAAAACTTAAATTCAAATTAGGTCTTAATAAATAAATTAAAACTTAATTAAACTTACTTTTAAAAAAATCTATATAAAAATTAAAACTCAATTAAAATTAATTTAAATTCTATATAAATTAAAACTCAATTAAATTTAATTTAAAATTCTAAATAAGGCTAATAGTTGCATTCATACTCGTTCTTACTCATTCTTTCTATACTGATTTTAAAGGGTCAGTAAGATTGTTATTGAACCCTATTTTTTTTAAAAAAATGAACATTTTTCTCTTCTGGAAAGAAGGCTAATAGTAATTGTCCAACGAAAACAGTCAATGTGATTATGAGTCTTGTAGTAGCCAAAGGTTGTGAACTAAGCAAAAATAAAAGTGTCTTTATTTTGTTTTATTTTCGATGCACTACTTTGCTTTGCGAACGATTTCTAAAAGTTTATGAATTGCGCTATTCACCCTCCGCTTTAGTACTTTATTTATCCAAGACGAACCCGAGGTTAAAAAAATCAATTCACATCAATTTTACATCAAGCAATCTCTACTCATCTGCGCTCCGCTTCTCTTCAATAGCCTTCATTGAACTCTGAATCTCTACGTTATTGATAACATTTTTGTTTATTACTGGTATTGCATTACATTTCTAAAAAGGTACAATAAAATGTTACTATACTCTCTTCAATTGTAAGAGGTTTATCTGCTTCTGAAATATTTGCAGAAGGAGAAGATACAGAGGTGATTATTCGAGAAGTGATCTATCTAACAGATCATAGGCTTTAAAGTAACAATCCTAGGGGACTGTAAACTAAGTAAATAACTTGTCTCATTTGTGTATTATTTTTATTATTCCGTTGCATTCTGATTTGAAAAAGAAAAATACATTTTAAAATCAAGTGATATTCACCCTCCCCCTCCCACCCCTCCCCTCTATCACAATTTCCGATCCTTCACTCTTGTATTTACCAAATCACACACCTCTTTTTTAAAATATCCCTCCTTCTGTACATACACTTATTTGGCCCATTCAAGCCACCGAAGCACATTTAAAAATTAACTTTTTTAAAAAAACTTCATAGCAGATTAAATAGGTTATGAAATCTATTTATAAGGAGGAAATGTCACATATGTGTATAATATTATATAAAATACATATATATGTAAAACAACTTACTTGCCCTTCT
>JAOBBC010008824.1:0-12918 GCA_025388495.1 Curcuma longa
GCAATTGCCCTCTTCAGGGTTCAACCTCTCCCGGTTCGGACATAACCGGGATCGAGCTCTATTCAGGTCTCGGACCTACTCCATCAGTAATTGCCCTCTTCAGGGTTTAACCTCTCCCGGTTCGGACATAACCAGGATCGAGCTCTATTCAAGTCTCAAACTTGCTCCAGCAGCAATTGCCCTCTTTAGGGTTCAACCTCTTCCGGTTCAGACATAGTCGGGATGGAGCTTTGCTCATGTTTCTTACCTACTACATCAGTAATGGAACTATCGGGAGGATTGGACCGATACGGTTGCTTATGCACCTAACCGTACACTCACCAGATCACGTCGAGTCTCAGGCGAACAATACCACGCCAAGTGATCACCCTATGTTCCAAACGAACGGACCAGTCCAAGAGGGATAAAAAGAAGACGAAAGCAAAGGAGACTAAGGCAAACAAAAGAAATCATCATTATATTCAAAAGTGATGCTACAGCCCGGCCGAATCGGCTACATCACTTGCCCATTTTCTCCGACTCGGGCAGTTCCTCCCACACCTTGTCTATATCCAGGAAATCTAGTGATGCGCCAGGGGTAATCACTCCCGCCTGACATACTTGTTTCAAAGCCCCTTCAAAGCCGCGCTGCATCATCCGCGCGGAAATCTTCTTGTACTCGTCAAAATACCCCTCCGAGCTTCGCCATGTGTCTTTGGCTGCTTTCGCCTGCTCAGCTTCCTCGAGCTTGCGAGCGGCTAACTCATTCCGGGACTCCTCCAGCAGTCGCTCCAACGCCTGTTGAGTCTCTGTCAGATCTGTGATTTTGCCATGAAGGTGCGCAGAATCCTCCTGCACCTTCTTCAGTTCTTGATCCTTCCGGGACAGATGGGCTTGGGCTCGCTGCAGTTCCTCCTCCAGCGCAGTTACCTTGGTCTCGGTTGAGAAGGTACGGAGTCGCCAGTTGTTGGCTTCTTGATACCTCTCGGCAGCTTCGTTGCGCGCCGCGGTGATTTTAGCTCGGGCATCGCTCAGTTCTCGCCACTGCACTGAGTCCCGAGCCATCAGATCCTCGGATTGTCGCTCTAGGGAGTGAAGGTGGCGGAGGAGCTCCGGCATGCGGTGATAGAGCTCGAGGTACACCGACCAGACCTAGTCCAAACAGTATCTGTCAAGCCTCAAAGTATAGCAAACAAGGGAGCGAGAGTCTCTTTACCCGGAGGAGATCATAGCTGCCGCGGCTGAACAAGTCCATTATTGATAACCTAGAGTAGTTATCCGCACCTAGGATGGACCGTATATGGTCCATGACTCGAGTAACCTCTCCCCACTGAAAAGGAGCGTCCGCGTCGATGACCGGCCCTGGCGCAGGAGGGACCGAACTAGATGGTTGAGCGGTCCCTGGAGCTGAAGAGGCTTTCATGAGGGTAGGGGTCGGGGAGGCTTCGATCGTCGCATCCCCTCGAGCTGAGCCCCTTTCACCCAGCAGCGTCGTTCCTTCTCGTGGGGGAGGAACCCGCTCGATTAAGTCAGTAGAAGCCTCGAGAAGGGCGGGAGGTTGTCCGGAAGTCTCCTCGGTCTGCCTCGCCGGCCCCATCATCGGTCTCGAAGCGGTTGAGCCCTCGACAGTTTTCCCCCGCGTGGCATCTAATCTCCGATCAGCACTGCTTGTCGCCAGTATCTTCTGGGACTTTGAAGGCAAGCGTTCTCCTAGACTAATCGAGGAGGGGGGACGCTTCACCGAAGCAGGAGCTGAAGAGCGGGCGGACCCAGAGCCTTGAGACCGAGACGAAGCCGATGCCATTGGTTGAGCCGAGGCGGGGGACGCAACCCTTGCTGGTTTAGAGATCTCCGGTGTGGTCGCTACAGGAACTCCGGTTGAACCGGATGGGGAGCTCGAAGACCCGAGAATGGTCTTGTCCCACTTGAGGTATCGATTCAGCGAGGAAGACATCCAAAATTCGTTTGCAGCAACAAAGACAAAGCTAAGTCAACAACCATAGAAGCTTGAGGAGGTAAAAAAGGCTTACCAATCGGCTGGGATAACTTTGCTGGCACTGGACTCAAGCGGGCCCAATGCAAAAGACCCTCCTCGCCAACTAATCGGTCGACATCATACTGCAGGCCCAGCAACAAGTCAAACGTTTCCTGATAAACCGAGTCCTCCTTAAAAGGACCTAGAGGAGGCGGACTCGGAAGTTCTTGCAACCATTCTGAGAAAAGGTTGCAAGGACTCGGAGGGCGAAGGAAGAAGAACCGACTCTTCCATCCCCTGTGGGAAGACGGGTAATTGTCTAAGAAGTTATGCCCTACTCGGGCCGTGAAATAAAAGACACCTTTCTCCTTCATCTTAGGGAAGAAAAAGAAATGAAAGAGATGAGGGTGCGGACGGATTCCATAAAGACGGAAAACCAGGAAAACCCCGCACAAAAGACGAAAAGAATTCGGGGCTAGTTGGTTCAGGGGGATACTGAAGTATTGGGAGACCTCCATGAAGAACTCGGGGATGGGAAACCTAAGCCCTCCTTCCAGTTGATCCAAGAAAAAGGTAATGCAACCGGGAAGAGGAGAACCGGGGCAGTGGTGGAGCTTGGGAACCTTGATCCTGTATTCAGAAGGGATGCTGAATCGCCGTCTAATCTCTAAGCGAGACTCGTTGGTGAAGACGGAGGACTCTACCTCATACCACGGGTCTGCAGCCTCGGATGAAGGTCCTTCCTCCGTTAGATCTAATGAAGTCTCTCTAGCTGTCGAAGAGGACGATACCCAATCCGCTTCAGACGATGATGACGCCCCAACCGACCCCGAGGGGGAGGACATTCTTAGCAAACTTTAAGTCTAAGAAAAGATAGAGATAAGGAGCAGGCCTTACTGGAGGGAAGGAGCGAGGGAGCGATGCGCTAGGAAGAAGAAGGAGATGAAGCCACCGATGATACAGTTGCGTTGCAACTACGGATTCGTTGCCTTCTTATACACAAACACAGCAGGTCCACACCCTCCGATCCTAGGGAGATAAAAGGGCGGGATGCATCTACCACCGTCTGATGGGCACAACTTTCTAGGCAGATTTCGCGTCATCATGATGGCAATACGCTAGTCCCATCGGAGGTAGGGTCCCATTAATGATTTTCCTCGTAAAAAGCATGTCCTTTTATTGCGCACGTGGGCACCGTCATCCTGTTGAAAAGTATTTATCATCCGGCACGTGGTAGAAAGAAGCGACGACCGCCCGAAAACTCATCTCTGATTTGAAAAACTAGCATTCCCACTCGAGCCACACTCACACATGGTCCGACGCGCCTCCCCACTCGGCGAAGACAAGGTAGCGCTCAAACCCTTTCCTTCGACATTTCTCGACTAGAGAAAGAGGACCCTTGCAGAACCCTCCAGCTGGGATAAATGGGGAACTTTC
This sequence comes from Curcuma longa, assembly GCA_025388495.1. NCBI lineage: Eukaryota > Viridiplantae > Streptophyta > Magnoliopsida > Zingiberales > Zingiberaceae > Curcuma > Curcuma longa. The sequence goes on from JAOBBC010008824.1 coordinate 3,392, forward strand.
TGAGTCACCACATGCTCAGATTGAGCACGTTGTACGGGTTGCCAAGAAAATACTAATACCCCACATGACTCGACGCATAGAGATAACCAAAAAGCGAGCTATTTCATTGAAGCATCAAAAGTTACAGAAGGCCCCTCCTCTCGGATTCGGGCAGTTCGCTCCAGACCCTGTCGATATCTAGGAGATCGGGATCGAAGTCGGGAGGGAACAGCCTGGCCTCACCCACTTGCTTCACCGCGCCCTCGAAGCCGCGCTGCAACATCAAGGCTGCTCTTTGTTCAAAGAGGTCGATGTATTCTGCTGATTGCAGCCAAGTATCCTTGGCAGTCTTCAAGCGGCTCGGTTCTCCCTCTTGATACGCAGTGAGGTCGACATTCGCTTGTGTTGTCTCGGCTCGAGCCCTTTCCAAGTCAGCCTCCAAGGCTCGCCGTTTTTCTTTCTCTTCTTCCAGCTGCTTCTGCTGAGAAGCCGAATTCTCGAGTATCCGAGACAGCTCCTCCTCTTGCTTCTCCAGCTTTGCATGAGCCGCCTCTGCCTCTCGCCCCAGCTCAGTCAACTTGCCTTGTACCTCACGGAGATCTGCTCGGAGCTGGCTGACCTCTTCGCTGTTCTTTGAGGCGTCGGCTCGCGCCTCGTCGCGTTCCCGGGTCAACTCGGAACCTTGGGCTTTTATTTTCTCCAACTCCGCCTTCACCGCCACGAACTGGCGATTCAGGCGGTTTAGCCTATTGTGAACTTTCAGGAGTTCGGCCCACGACTGTATACAAAAGAAAGGGTTAGGATAGTTCAATTTGTAACAGCGAACGAGTCACGAAACACTTACCCGGAAGAAGTGGAAATTGCCACGATAGTTGAGCTCCGCAGTTGTAGCCCCGGCGAAGGACTCGGTACCAAGGCCAGCCCGTATCAGGTTCATCACGCCCAGTACAACGTCGGGCGAAAGAGGTTCATCGACCGGCACACGCGTCAGTTGCATGTCCCGAAACTCTCGTCGAGAGGAAGACGCCTGCCCTCCCTCTAAAGATCCAGTCGGACTGGGCCCGGACGGGCCTCGAGCAACCGGAGCCAGCGGTACTTCCACCAGATCGACTTCGGCTCTTGGCTCCGTGGAAGAGGTTCTCCTAATCTCTTCCTGAAGGTTGGCCGACTCCATTAACAGCGGCTCCAGCTCGGATGTCAGAGCCAATATCGCCTCCTCCATAGGCTCCGGTTGAATCTCTTCACCACCCGTAGCCTGTGTCTGCCGAGCTGGCTCTCCCGTCTGCTCGGTCTCAGGTGACGCCAGCTCTTCCCCCCGAGAATGACGAGCCGACTTGCTGCCCTTTGACGCCTCCGACTTCTTGGGGCGCTTGGCCCGATCTTCCTCCGAGGAGCGAGGGTGATGTCGCTTCTTGGAGTGTGACTTCAAGGATTTGTGAGAGCGGACCTCCGCCTTCCGCTGCTGTCGCGATTTCGATGCCGACTGAGCCGGGTGGCTTTCCTCAGCAATTATTGGGGTCTCGGATGCGGTAGCTCCCGTCACCATGGTCGCTGTTGTATCCTCTCGGGGAACCACTGCGGTTGAAGGCCCGGCACTGGCGCCAGGAGTTAGGAAAGCTCCGAGAACAGCTCGATCCCACTTCAGATGCTTGTTCAACGACGCCTCCATCCAGATGTCAGCTGCACACGAGCAAAAATACTCGGTTAGTTATTATAAAAGAATTAGGACACCCAGTTCTTACCGAAAGGTCGTGTCAGCTCGGCAGCAATCGGGCTCAAACCATCCCGATGTAACAATCCCTCCTCAGCCAGCAACTTCTGAGCATCGAACCGTAAACCCTTCACTAAGCTGGTCGCGGTCTGGACTTCCGGGTCGACCTTGAGGAGTCGAAGCCGCGGTGGGGAAGGAAGCTCGCCTTGCCACTCGGCAGGAAAAGGAATAGGACTCGGGAACTGAACGAAGAAGAACTTCTTTTTCCATCCCTTGTGTGAGGTCAGGCATTTCTCCAGGAATTTGATCCCCGGCTTGGCGTTGAAGTAGAACACACCTTCTTCTTTCATCCTCGGATAGAAGAATAAATGGAAAAAAGGAGGACGTAGGGGAATCTGATACAACCGGAAGACAAGGGCAACCCCGCAGAGAAGGCGGAAAGAGTTGGGAGCAAGTTGGTTGAGAGGGATATGGAAATAAGTCGAAATAGCCAGGAAGAACTCCGGAATCGGGAATCGAAGGCCACCTTCGAGTTGGCCATAAAAGAAAGCTACACTACCGAGGGGAGGCAAACTAGGTCTTTGGTCCGGGCTGGGAGCTGAGATCCTAAGGTCGGCAGGGATCTCATACGTTAACCTAATGGTAGGAATGGTGGCTTGATGGAAGGTGGATTGCATTGACTCGTACCAGGGTACTACAGGGGTTTCCGAAGTGTTATCTGAAGACATTTTTGTAGAAGAAGAAAAAGAAACAACACTTACGTGATTCGAAAGAGAAGAAGACGAGCGAGGGAGTCGCCGGAGGAGAAGACGGAGAAGATGAAGGAGACGAAGAGCAGATGAAGACAAGAGACGAGGACAAGGAGATCGCGTAGCTGCTACACGAATGACGGGTTAGGCTATATATCCGATACCCTAATCTAACATGACCGTTCGATTGGGCGGCGGAGCGAGAGCGGGAATGGTTAGCTGCCGTCCGATGGGCTCAATTTTTAAACCGATCTCCGACGACATGATGACGATCCATCTGTCCCATCGGATATCCCGCTAGCACGCTCCCATTAATGGCACATTGGGAAATGATCCGCCACATCATCAACGCACCAAACCGTTACGGGCTCGACGAACCACGTAGAACTCTTACGGGCTCGACGAACCACGTAGAACTCTGCGCAGGCATCTCCCCAAGAACCGAGGTTACCGCACGCAAGCTCACTGCCACACTGGTCTAGTCAGTCAAAATCCCTTCTCATTCGACTAGACTAGAGGGGAGGCTTGTGTGTTATGGGTGTGTGTGTCCGGCCCGGTTAGCTGAATCAGACGGAGGGTGTCGAGCGCGAGGCCTCAGTGTCGGACGAAGAGACCCAACCGAGTCCTATGAGCCCACCTAGTAGAGTACTCCTCTCAGGGTCGAAAGTAGGGACCGAGCCGAATCCGCTTGAGCTACCAAGCCGAATCCTCCTATTCCGCTACCGAGACGAGGCCTCACGACGGATACCTTGTCGAGACGCAGGTGTCGCGATGCGGTCAGCTCACCCGGCCCGGGTAATTCCCATAGTGGTGCCCATCCTTTCGCATCAGTCACGCAAGGTCACTTCGACTCTCACGCTCGAAGATAAGACATCATTGGGTACTTCAAGTGGGTCTAGGTGGCTCGACCCCTTATGGTCCATGGCCCCTCCCCGTCGCCCGAGAGGACCTGCTCGGCTCGGGCGTGTACCCCACGCCATTAACCTATTCTAATCCCAGAAAGGACCACTCCCCTGTCGTGCGATTATGAATGTTCTCCTGACATTCCTGCGTATCATCATAGCAAATCTTCGGTAAATGTTGAAACATACTCCCTTAAATGCTGGTCAGTGATGGGACATCAGTGCTGGCCATGCCCTGCTCTCTGACACATTCATAACGACGATGGGACCTTAGTCATATCCTTGATGTGACTCATCTTCATTGAAACATATAAAAGGTCAGTTGGCTAACGAAGGGAGGTATGCAATCTCATATTTCCTGCTTCTTCCTTTGAGTTTTCACACCTCTCCCCTCAACTGACTTAAGCATCGGAGTGGTCGCGCCAGGACCCTCCTGGCCTTCCATCTCACTTTCCTCTTGTGTGCAGGTGCTGCTCTCAAGTCCTTCTCCCCATCTCCTTCACAGCAGTCCTGGTGTTGAAGAAGACGGTCGAAGTTTCTGAGAGCATATCTTAACAGGAACATATTTTGACGCCGTCTGTGGGAACATATCTAAGCAGTCCTGTCTTGAGATATGCCGTCGGACGAACCTCCTCGACCTCAACTCCTCACCATGACGCAAGAAGACTTTGATCGCGCAGTAGCTTTAGCGGTCCAAGCTATTTCACGCAACCAGCAGGAAGCCCCAGCTCAACCTCCTCCGGCCCCTACTAAGCCGGCGGAGGCTCATACCCGGCCAGCGGAGGTCCATACCATGCCTCCCCGATGTTTGTTCACGCCCGTGGAAGCGCCGCGCGCCCCCTCCTACAGGCCGCTGCCACCGGAAGTAGATTATTACGACGCTTCCATGGAGTCTGCAGCTGACCAGATTCCTGTCCGAGACCCGATTCAAGGGAAAGGGCCAGAGATAGGAGAGGGAAGTGGAGCGAATGGAACCCCCTTCACGCGCCGCATCCTCGATGAGGAGCTTCCCAAGCATTTCCGGACCCTACAATTCCTTGACTACAATGGGTCGACAGATCCGGAAGATCATCTGGGGAGGTTCGAGAATGCAGCAATGCTACATCAGTACACCGACGCCATCAAGTGTAGGGTATTTCTCACCACGTTGGCCAGATCGGCCCTTCAGTGGTTCAGCCAACTGTCCCCATCTTCCGTCGGCTCCTTTGCCGACTTCAAAGAGGCTTTCCTGCGTCACTTCGCCACCAGCCGCACGTACCGCAAAACCACTATGGATTTGTTCGCCACCAAGAAGAGGCCTCGTGAATCATTGAAGGAATTTGTACATCGCTTCAATCGGGTGGCGCAGGAGGTAGCAATAGCCTCCTCAGAGGTCCTTGTAAATGCCTTCTCACAAGGCTTGATAGATATAGACTTCTTCCAATCTTTGATCAAGAAGCCTCCCGCCAACTTTGATGCCCTCCAAAGCCGAGTCGTCAAGTATATTCACGTTGAGGAAGCCCAGTCGGCTCGGCGTAAAAAAGATCCACATCAGCAAGAAGGATCTAGTCGGAATCCTCCGAACATCCCCCAAACCGAGAAAAGACCTCCGCCTCAACCACTTCGGAGGCCCGAATCGGATCCCCCTGCAGCCCCCAAGACGCATCACCGATCAATCCATGCTGTAGCCAGTCAGCCAGAATAGGCCACTGGCGGGTGTCGATGGTTGCCTCACTTTTGCTTCTATCATCAATCTCCGAATCATGCCACAGAAGAGTGCCACCAATACGCTCGAGAACTGCGGAGGGCCGCTGAGCAACGCAACCAAAGAACTCCCGCTCCGTGACGCCAAAGGTCTCCGGCTCGACGAAGCACTCGGGAGGACCGACCCCCTTCTGCACGGCCCCCTCGAACTCGGGACCGCTCTCCCCGAAGGTCAGTTCCACCTCCGCAAAGGGAGGCTCCCCTCGAGCCTCAAGCTCCCCGACGTAACAACGCTACTGAGGACAACCACAACAATGCTCCACATGGAAGCATCCTAATGATCACAGGAGGAGCCACCAATGGAGATTCGCACCGAGCCAGAAAGGCCCATGCCCGACAGCTTAAAGTGCACGGAGTTAGCAGTGGTCGAACGCTGGAGGGACCCATCATAGGATTCGGGCAACAAGATTTAGAGGGTGTCGAGATACCCCATGATGATGCCTTGGTAATCAGGGCAACCATAGCCAACTACAACATCGCCTGGATTTTTGTGGACACCGGCAGCTCGGTCAACATAATCTTCAAGGCTGCTTTCGCCCAAATGCAAATAGATGTGGCTGAACTCCAGCCCATGGTTACCTCACTCTTCGGCTTCACCGGAAACGAGGTTCAACCGTTGGGCCAGATCACGCTAGCAATCTCTTTGGGCGAGGAACCGCAGAGGAGGACTCGGCGCGTGCCCTTCGTCATTGTCGACGCCCCCTCGGCCTACAACGTCATTTTGGGAAGGCCAACCCTGAGCGCCTTCTCGGCTGTGGTCTCTATCTATCACCAAAAAATGAAGTTTCCAGTGGGAGATCAAGTCGGGGAGGCCAAAGGAGATCAACTGGCGTCCAGGCGGTGCTACGTCGACATGATACGCACCAAAGCCAAGAAGAACCGAAGGGTACAGGGAGCGGAGATCCATGTAGTACAAGAAGCACCGGTTCCCGCTAGCATAGAAGGCAAGGAACCTCTTCAGGTATGCCCAAATCGACCTGAGACGGTGGTGCAGGTTGCTGCCGACTTGTCGCAAACGCTGAAGGAAGAGCTTGGTGCCTGCCTCCTCCGGAACCAAGATGTGTTTGCCTGGACGCCCGAAGACATCACCGGAGTATCTTCCTTAGTAGCAGTCCATCGCCTCAACACCCTGCCGGACATCCGCCCCGTTAAGCAGAAGAGAAGGCATTTCGGTCCAGAGCAAAACAAAATCATCCAGGAGGAAGTGCAGAAGCTTCTGAGAGCGGGGCACATCCGGGAGGTTCACTTCCCCACTTGGTTGTCCAATGTGGTGCTCGTGCCGAAGCCGGGCAACAAATGGCGAGTATGTGTGGACTTCCGAGACCTCAACAAGGCGTGTCCGAAAGACTGTTACCCTCTACCTCGAATTGATCAGTTGGTTGATTCCACGGCCGGATGCGAGTATATATGTATGCTGGATGCCTATCAAGGTAATCACCAAATACCTCTGGATGTAACTGATCAAGACAAAGTTAGTTTTATAACAGCCGATGACACCTTTTGCTACACTGTCATGCCGTTTGGACTTTAGAATGCTGGAGCCACCTATCAACGTTTGATGGATCAAGTCTTTCGAGCACAACAAGGACGGAACATAGAAGTATATGTTGACGATATCTTGATAAAAACAGCCGACGGAGGAACTCTCATAGCAGACATTAAAGAAACCTGCAGCACGCTCCGCCGGTACGGCCTCAAGTTGAACCCCGCCAAATGCCTGTTCGGAGTCCGAGTCGGGAAGTTCTTGGGCTATATAGTGACCGAGAAGGGAATCGAGGCTAACCCGTATAAAATACAAGCGCTGGTCCAGATGACTCCCCCGTGCAACCTTCGAGAGGCACAGTGCTTGATGGGTCGGATCGCTTCTTTGTCTCGGTTCATATCCCGATCCGCAGAGCGCAGCCTACCTTTCTTCAAGGTGCTGAAGAAGGCTCAGCGCTTTGAATGGAATGTCGAATGCTATCAGGCATTCGAGGAGCTCAAGGCTTACCTGGGTCAACTGCCCAGGATGGCCAAACCTTTGGCAGGTGAACCGCTTTGCATGTACCTTGCTGCCACAGAATCGGTCGCTAGCTCCGTCTTAGTCCGCAGCGAAGGGCAGCAGCAGCAGCAGCAGCCCATTTACTTCTTGAGTCGGCTATTGAAGAATGCCGAGACCCGTTACACCAATCTGGAGAAGCTAGCATGGATGCTGGTCGCCTCAGCCAGACGCCTCCGACCCTATTTCTTGTCTCATCCAGTCACTGTGCTAACCAACAGCAACTTGGGGCGGGTACTCACACAGCCTGAAGCCTCAGGGCGCCTGGTCAAATGGACTGTTGAACTTAGTGAATATGACATCCAGTACCAACCGCGCACGGCCATCAAAGCTCAAGCATTGGCGGATTTCCTCACCGAAGTACATGATGATGAAGCAGATGAGATATGGAAGGTATACGTGGACGGGTCTTCTAACAAGCAAGGGAGCGGCGTGGGTGTGCTCTTAGTCTCTCCGACCAGGGAAGAAATTAAGTTCTCCATGCGATTAAGTTTCAAGGCCTCCAACAATGAAGCTGAGTGTGAAGCAGCCCTCGCGGGACTTCAAGCCGCCAAGCGAGTGGGAGCATCTCGTGTGCAGCTCTACTCAGACTCTCAACTGGTGTCTCAACAAGTTGAAGGGAATTACGAAATCAAGAATGACAGGCTGCGTAGGTATGCCGAAGCCTTCTCCAAGGTGAAAGTCGAGTTCAAGGAAGTTCTATTGCAGAAAATTCCTCGGGCCGAGAATATCAAAGCAGACGAGTTAGCCCGAATGGCTAGCTCCATGACAGAGTGGGTCGAAGAAGGCCCCGTGATCCAAGTATCCTTAGTGGCGCAGATAGATCAAGCCACTTCTGAGGTTACAGCAGAAGATTGGAGGACTCCTATACTTGCCTTCCTTCAAAAAGGAGAAACGCCGTCCGCGCCGGATCAAGCCCACCTCCTCAAGAGGAGAGCTTCTCGATTCACCATAATAGGGGATCAACTATACAAAAGATCTTTCTCGCATCCACTGCTTAAATGTCTTGGACCGGAAGACGCAAACTATGTGATTCGAGAAGCACACCAAGGATGCTGTGGTGATCACCCTGGAGGTCGATCGCTAGCCCGAAAGGTACTCTTGGTCGGATATTTCTGGCCGACACTTCAAGCGGACTCGGCTAAGCTGGTGGCAACCTGTACACACTGCCAAAAGTATCAGACTTTCAGCAATCGCCCCACAGAGTTTCTGAAGACGGCTACCACCTCTTGTCCATTTGATCAGTGAGGGATGGACATAGTTGGTCCCTTCCCGACAGGCCCTCACCAGAAAAAGTTTTTATTGGTGGTTGTCGACTACTTCTCCAAGTGGGTAGAGGTCGAAGTCCTAGCCCGAATCACGGAAGATGTGGTGATGAAATTCCTGTGGAAAAACATAGTATGCCGATACGGCATACCGCATCGGTTCGTCTCCGACAACGGAAGACAGTTTCAAGGGAAAAAAATTGCAGGAATGGTGCCGAGGGCTTGGTATCCAGCAGGCCTTCACTTCGGTAGCAAATACCCAAGCCAACAGGCAAGCCGAAGTCATCAATCGGGAGATACTGCGAGGGTTAAAGACTAAGCTGGACCATGAAGGAGACAGTTGGGTGGAAGAGTTGCCTTGTGTGCTCTGGGCTTACCGTACCACTCCAAGGGAGAGTACCGGCCTAACCCCGTTCCACCTGGTGTACGGAGGAGAGGCCGTCGTTCCGATGGAGGTGGGAGTGGAATCAGATCGGCGGCGACTCTATGATGAAGACAACAGTGGATGAAGACTCATGGAGCTGGACTTGGTCTCTGAGGCTCGAGATGTTGCCACCACTCTGCTTACCGCATATAGACAGCGCATGAGCCGTAACTACAACAGGCGGGTCCTTCCTCGGTCTTTCCAAGTGGGGGATCTGGTGTGGAAAAAAGTCAAGCCCGTTGGAGATGTCGGCAAGCTCGAGCCGCCATGGGAAGGTCCTTACCACGTCATCAAGAAGACCAGTTCCGACGCCTATTACTTAACGGATTCTTCTGGAAAAGACTTTATCCGACCATGGAACGCTGCTCATCTACGGCCATACAGAACTTAGCGGATAACATCTCTGTAAATTTCTTGTACTCCCCTTGTAAATGTTCCTGACAATATAATTGGCATGTTCGCAGGATACCTTTCTTGCCTTCCTTCTATTTTAACACTCGCGTACGCCTGGCGTGCAACCTCTCCCGGCTCGGACATAACCGGGATCGAGCTCTATTCAGGTCTCAGACCTGCTCCATCAGCAATTGCCCTCTTCAGGGTTCAACCTCTCCCGGTTCGGACATAATCGGGATCAAGCTCTATTCAGGTCTCGGACCTGCTCCATCAGCAATTGCCCTCTTCAGGGTTCAACCTCTCCCGGTTCAGACATAACCGGG
>JAOBBC010009015.1:0-12914 GCA_025388495.1 Curcuma longa
AAGGTAAGGCTGCGTACAATGGATCCTTTCCCCGGACCCCGCATGGCGGGAGCTTCGTGCACTGGGCTGCCCTTTATTTGGTTTTTTTTTCTCCTATATTTATTTGTTCTTAATAGGTATTGATTTGTTAATCATGTTTATAGGTTGATCCATTATCATCTGCAAGTTCTGGCATGTTTGTGAATCTTAGTTCGGTGTTGCTTCGCCTTTGTCGACCTTTGTTAGATGGTGCTGCAAAATGGAGAGAAGAAATTGATCCTAAATATTTATTTCATAATACTCGTTTAGATTTCAGGTGAGTCCAAGAAAATTGACTGTGCTAGTTGATTTGTGTATATTTTGCATCTAATCATTTCAGTTGGTTGTGTTAGACAACTTACAATCATGCACGCATCATCTGAAGAAGTCTCAGCATGGTTAGAGGAGGAAAATTCCTCAAAGGATAATCATGAGTTGGAGGCTCAAGAAGGCACAAAGGAGAAGTATTCTTTAACTTGTGAATGCTTCTTTATGACTGCCAGAGTACTTCACTTAGGACTGATGAAAGCAATATCGGAATTCAAACAGATTTTTAAGGTATCCCATTAAACACTTTCCTTCTCTGTTTGTGAAAATGTTTCTTTCTTTTCTCTATTTGCTAGCTTTGCGATATCAGAACCTAGAAACCTTCTTTTCTATCCATGGAAGTGGTAATGCTAATGTGATTTTTGACAATGTTACATAATATATCTTCTTTTGGATTTGTGGGTTCTACTTTGCAATGACCTCTGACTTCTGCTTCTGCACATGTCATTTGCAGGCAAATATGTTTTCCAAGTTTGCAAAAAGTTTGAATAAATAGTTACCATGCTTGCATCGATTCTTTTATTATTTGCAAAAATGTATGAGGTGCTACAAAATATAATTGGTTTCTTGCTATGTCAAGTATTGTAATTTGTATTGAAATTATTTACGCTCGTAATTCTGATTATGCATTTTCTCAAGGTTGATTGGATACTAGAGAGCATACTTTATGAAATATATTTTTTAACACTCTCCCTCATGTTGGTTTGAATGTTATTTAGCCATTTATATAATATATAATTATTTATAATGTTGGCCTCTGCTCTAACTACTTTGATTTATTGTGACAATAATTGTTTCATATGGTGTTTGATGTTTTATATTAAACCAGGTTAAGGAAAAAAATTGAAGATTTTCAAAATTTTCTAGCTTAGATTGTCAAACAGATTGCATGAGTATTTTCACAGTTGTTTATTGAGTTCCTTATTATGTAGAGTTACTTATCTCAAAATTGACAAAATGAGTTATGTTTACAATTTCATTCTAATTTCTGGATCAGTTGTGCGGATTTTTTACCATCAAGAAGACTTTTCATTTATTTCTTTTCTACTGTTTAGGTTTGATAAGAAGACTACTTATCCTAAAGTTTAAGCTTTTGAAAGGGGTCTACCTCTATGTTTATATTCTTAATACATTTTATTTAGCATCAAAAGATCTGAATAAGCTTCTAGTTTAATCTAAAGCTATTGTTGTAGTATTAATTTTGACATATATTGCTCATTTGAACTCCATACTTGATGTAGACAGACATTGTGTTATATATTTTTCTTGAGAATGTTGTCTACATACAAGTGATAGTAAAGGCATTTAATTATAGACTCATCAGGGCAGATACGAAATTTAAGTTTTGACATTGATGAGTCGAGACTATATTTGAGGAGCAAAATGAATGTTCAAGTATATTAACAATATTTATCCCGATGCAACACTGAATTAGTCTACATGGTTTAACAGCTACGAAGATGATGTTAGGTAACTTTTCTTTCTGTGGGATCTTTGGTTGCTAGTATATAGTTTAAATGCCCTGTTGGTAGTCACTATGCTTCATGATTTTTGACAATGTTTTATAGAGTTCTCTTGGACCAGTACTGAGCATGCCAAAATTATAACAATAAAATATGATTTAAAAAAAATAATAAATGAACTACAAACTATGCATTTAGATACTGAGTGTTGGTATGGTAATGTAACATACCTACATATTTATTAAATCACAATCTCTCCAAAGTTAGGTGGTTAATGCACTAGTGGACCTATTAATATCATCAATACTGTGAGGTACTAAGCTTTTTTTTCGAAACTCTGGTATATGGAAGTACATTTAAGCATTTGTGTTCATATCTCTAACTCAGCAAAGATGATTGAGCTAGCTATTGAATTTCTGGTCTATTTCTTTGTGAAGATGTTAAGTAACCTTTCTCTCTCTTAAACTTTTATAGACACTGAGAAGTTTTGAAAAAGACCTGTCTATCCTCAAAGCCACAAGGGAACAAGGATCTTCTCCACTACTGGAGGCAAATATAAAACATCTGGAGAAACAAATTGATATATTGTCACGAGTCAAGTCATGTTATGAAGCTCAAATTTTTCAAGTATGTTTGACCTATCAATTCCTTTTTGGCCACAGTGTTTGTCATTTCACAAGTTTCTATAAATTTTATTGTGTAGACAAACTTTTGCCTTGTTTTTTTCTGACATTTATTTATTTCTTTTTCTATTTGCTGGCTTCATTGATGGGCTCAATTCTTTGGTTGCAAGTTCAACAGCATTTATCTAATGCTATCTAGTAATTTATAAAATTAAAAAGGGAAGCTAATGGAGAGAATTGTGAATATCACTCAGGACACTTAGACTTGTACATATAAATTACGCTTGATAGTTAATGATTCTAGCAAAATATTGCTACCATATCTTGTAGTTTGTTGCTGATGGAGTTCATTCTTTTGATTCAACAGTACCATAGCAATAGCCCACAGCAGTTATTGTTCACAATCGAAGAATACAATTTATCTAAATGAACATTACTGTCCTTTAACCTTTGAGAGAATAGCAAATAGGATGAGGAAGAAGAAAGGACGAAAGAGAATGACAGATATGTTGCTGTTGCAAGTTAAACATATACAGTTGTTATCAAGGTTTTAGTCCCAGTTAGAATGAGACATGTTGGCTTTGTCAAGTGCTAGTGTCAATCATCCTGGTTAATTCCTTCCCTCCTTTGAAGTTTAGAGTAAGGTTAGATCCCATAGTTGAGATGTGATGGACTAGAGTAGAGATGAAGGAACTTTGAAAATAATCTGCATTAAAATAAACTGCATTAATAACCTGTTTTCATCTTGAGATTTTTATATATTTTACAAGTTTCTAGTTTTGTTTATGCCATAAGAAAGAAGCAGGACGGAAAGGAGGCAAAGGAGAAAAGTGAAAAGGGGGCAGAGGAGGTGGGGAGAGGAGAAAATAAATTTCTTATCTTGGGTAAGAGGAAGAGGAAGATAAAAAGTGGGCGAGAAGAAGATAAATTATGAGATAGCATTCCTCTTTCCCATCTATCTCACATCATTCATGTGTGTTCTTGCATCGCCTTTTCATTTTGCTTCTTTGTTGGATTCCATTGAAATAGCGACCACTCAAACTTCCTTAGCACGCTCAAGCTCAAATATTATGATTCTAGGAACAATTGTTCTTGTTCACGGTCCGTGTTACTAGTGGCCGGTGACTGTGACCTTGGTGATGTGGTTTTCACCACTACCATTTCTTCCTAATCACCACCCTTTTTGTTTGAGTTCAACAAAGGAGGCTCCCTTGCCCTGTTCACGGTCCGTGTTACTAATTTCCTTTGACTAAGTAATCCTTTTAGCTGGAGGGGATGGTAGACAAGGCTGTACACAAGATGCAGTCAGATGTTGGATGTGGAACGAAGTGTCAACACAAGGAAGCGATCAGGACGTGGGACACAGAGTTTCTGAATGAAGTGGAGGGAGAGGTAGACAAATCTTTTCACAGTTTCTTCTGCTGTGATCTTTTGTTTCTGCCTGATTTTGGACAGAACCAAAGAGTCCCAAAATAATTTCGTGAAAAGGCTTGGTTCACCACCCTTCCCTTCTTACCTCATTTGAAATAAATAAAGGAATGGATGGCCAGTGGTTCTTCTTTGTGGAATGGGTTTGTGCGCAAAGATTTCCTTAAGTTCTATATACACAGGCAGAGAGGAGAGGATTGTAGAAGTGAGCACTGAAATCGAGGAGCTCTCTCTTGAGTACCTGCATAATTTCTATGGGGAGGATGAGAAACCTGTGTATCAATTTTAGCTCAAAACCGCGTCAGCCCAAAATTATAACATTGTTTTACCAAAGAAAAGGAAAAGTTTAATTTCCCCTTGTTTTCTGGTGGCTGATATAGGCATTAGGCAGACATGGGCATCTGGTGATGGTCATTGTCCATGGGCATAGGCAGGGCAAGTGCCAAGTTGTTGGCATCAGGTGTCCAGGGTGTAAGCAAGCTCACTATGCTTCTGTGTTGGGAACGACCATTGGGCTTGCACGATGCAGGTGAGGCTGTCGACCTGTGTAGGCACAGGTGTCAAACAAGGGTTCGATGAGGTCAACAGCATTTGAGGACAAATTTGTCCATTTACCCTTGCTATCCTCCCTTTTGCATTGACAAAGAAGAGTTTAGCAGGGATGATATAATATTTCTCCCTCTCCTCTCCTCTCCTCTCCTCTCAGGCCAAGGATAACCTTAAATGTTAGCATTTGTTCTTTTATTTGACTTATCGTTGCTAAGCCATTGACAAACTTTGAAGGAAAATTTATATTATTTTTCATCTTTAACATGGGTCTTTACAAACAGACCACTGTTCATTCAAATATTGGAGATTCATTTCTGTCAGTGAAACTTGATTTAACTAAATGTGGTTTTCTTTGTTCTTTTTTCTATTTTTTAATTGAGATTAGTCTTGTTACTTCATATTTGATTCTTGGGGTTCTTCCCAAATTTATTAATCTTTTGTTTTTAATTTTTTATTTTACCAATACCAAAGCTCAAAATTAGCAGCTGTAATTTTACATTTTTTGTTTAAACGTGTCCTTTAATTTTGTTGGCAAAGGCTGACTTTACAGTTGCATTTTTTTCTTGTTCCATAGTAAAATTTTACCTGTTCATGAAAAGACAATCTTAATGTCAATTTCTTATCATTGTGCTCAAGGATGATACACTGCTAGGACAGGCATCAACCTTCTACAGATTGGTTATTAATTGGTTGGTGGATCTTGTTGGTGGGTTTAAGATGCCTCTGCCATCAACCTGCCCTTTGAAATTTGCATTAATTCCAGAACATTTTGTCGATGATGCTATGGACTTAATTGGGATAGCTTTTCGAGTTCCACAGGTTTCTGGAGGGGTTGTCTTGGTGAGTTTCTTCCATAGTTAATTCTTTAATTTTCAATAATTGATACATTGTACATGTAACCTGTACATTAAGAACCTAAAAGCATTATTGTTCATATCATTGCCAGGAGGATTTCTTGAATTTCATAATTATGTTCATGGCAAGTGATGCTTATGTTAAGAACCCTTATCTGAGAGCCAAAATGGTTGAAGTACTAAATAAATGGATACCAAAAAAAAGGTTGAAAATTCAGTGTTTTCAATTTAATTTCTTTCTAAAATGTAACTCCATTTACAAATTTTCAATTCTTACAGTGGGCTTTCTGCTACTCTTTTTGAAGGACACCAGTTGTCCCTTGACTATCTAGTTAGAAATCTTCTTAAAGTTTATGTGGCACATCCACAGGTAGCATTTTGTTTTTCTATATATATATATATATATATATATATATTCATATTCATATTCTAGAAGTTGTTTCATGGGTTTTATTATTTTGAGACATTTTCTCTAAATCACTTTTCATTTGTTGTTTTTTGCATTTATCCTTGCTGTGCAGTTATCTGATAAATTCATTATTCGGGAAAATATTTATGAACTTTTAGAGTATTTGTGGAATGTTCCTAGCCATCTCAACGCATGGAGACAGGTAAAGATGCCTTGTAGTTATGAGCTTTTTTTTTTATGATTTATGAGACTTTTATAACTAATAAAACATTTTACAGCTGCTTACAGAGCAAACTAATATATCATATAATTATGGTGCAGCTTGCTAGGGAGGAGGAGAAGGGAATGCATTTCAATTTTGTGAATTTGCTTATCAATGATAGCATGTATCTTCTCGATGAGAGATTAAACAAAAATATCCGTGAACTCAAAGAAATAGAAGCCAAAATGGCAAATTCTGCAGCATGGGAACAGAGATCTGTAGAGGAGAGGGGAGAAATAATGAGACTTTTTCATTCACAAGAAAAAGTGAGGGTTCTTCATTTATTGCATATTCCGAATCATTACCATCACTCATAAACTTGCTCTTACATATAATCCCATCTGTTGTGTGTGAGTTTTAATGTACTTGTGAAACTTGACATTTCAGATTGTCGGATCTGATATGAAGTTGGCAAATGGAAAGTTTAGTATGCTTGCGTTCACATCTGAACACAATCCTGCACCCTTGCTGCTTCCAGAAATGGTGATACATCTATTCTATTCTAGACATTTCATTTCAATATTTACTTAAATAAGGACAAAAGATGCGTTCAACATCTGCACACGGGAAGAGATTGTTGTCTCATCTTTGTCCCTGCATTTCATGCCTTGTTTTCTTAGAATATTAATTTTGTCAATATAAATTTATAACTAAAATGTTTTATATTACATCCTCAAAGAGTAATATTATTTTAGTTGAGTTGGAACTTTGGATGATTCAAACCTAAGTTCCAGCAATTTCAAAAGTCGGATTAATTTAATTCTTTCCTTTGTCTTTTTCAGGTTGAAAGGGTAGCTATCCTGCTAAATTATTTTCTCTTGCAACTTACCAGTCCTCAATGGAGGTTTCTCGATGTAAAAGATCCTGAAAAATATGAATTTAGACCCAGACAATTGCTAAAACAAGTTAGTGCTATGTCCATTTGACTTTTTGTATGATCTTAAATTTCATTGGTGTTTAATGTCTGTGGATTTGTTGTGAAAGATTGCCAAGATTTATGTTCATATTGCAAGAGGTGACAAGGAGAATGTGTTCCCTGCTGCAATCTCGAAGGATGGAAGGTCATACAATGAGAAGGTATCTCCTATGCATATAGCTTATCTTGCATGGACAAGGATGCCTTGTGAATCAACCTTTTCCATCCATGATTCATACAATGTTAAGTTTTCTGAAGTTTTATAAATGGAACAGCTGTTTACATCGGTTGCTGATATTCTCGGGAAGATTGATGAAGATGTAATCCAGGAGTTTGTTGAGCTTGGTCTCAAAGCCAAATCGGCAGCTTCTGAAGCATTGAATGCTGAGGCTGTTCTTGGAGAGATACCAGATGAATTTCTTGACCCGATTCTGGTATAACTTCCTCGAGTCCCTGAAAAAAAATCTTAATCTAGTGTTTATGCGGTGAAGAGTTTACGAATTTTCTCTTTGTGATGCTGACCGACATTATTACTTTCGTTTAGCATACACTGATGAGAGATCCTGTCATTCTACCTTTATCAAGAAAATCAGTAGACCGGGCAGTTATCCAAAGCCATTTGCTGAGTAACAATGTATAGTTTTTCTATCATTAATCATTTTCTTTCTCATATCTGATGATGAAAAAACTAAAATATTGTCTTGTAAACCCAGACCGATCCATTCACCCGTTCTCATCTGACTCAAGATATGCTAATACCCAACACGGAGCTTAAACAAAGAATTGAAGACTTCATCAGATCTCAGAAAAAACGGAAACGAAACTGAGGGCATGAAACTTCAGAAGATGTGTGTGGTTGAGTAAATGCCGATCATCTTCTCTGCTTAAAGAGCTAAAGGGTAAATCCAGACTGAACAAGGTGACTTGCCCATTTTGTAAGTTATGACTCCACACTGCAAACTGTAGCTAGTAGATTTCCATTAGTGAAATATTTAAATGTTGAAAAAACAGCTCTCACATTTACAATAGTTTCTAAATACAAAAAACTTGAGGACATATCTTGTCCTCTCAAGAACTACCATTGTTGGGATGAGTCATTTGTCAGTGACAATTTTATTGAAAAATAATTCACTTATAGGAACATCACCTATTGAATATGACTGCAACTATTGGAAACATTGATATTTCCAATATTTGGTTCTGGTTGCTCATCTTCATAGTTGCACAGACAAATTAACTCACCCATGAAGGTGATGATCATTTTTTTTTATTTATAAGGTATCTAAATCGTACGAGCCAACAAATCCTTCAATGTATAATTCAGTCCCACATTCATGCATACACTGCGTGCGTTTTGAATCCTAATTATTTGAGAAAAATACTCTATTATTTATCATCACACCTTGTGTGTGTGTATATATATATATAGTGGGTTACAATTTTTGAACATTTTTTTATCAGAAAGAAAAGGCAGACACTTAGATTGTACTAGGAATATCCAACCACTCTGGTAGTCTTAAAGCCGGAGGGTGTAAACGCTTCCGTAGAAGATCTCATTTATGAATTCTATGAGCAAACAAATTTAATAGAACAAGTGGGAAAGAAAAGATGCATTGGACTAATTTTGAAAATGTGAATTATGTGCCAAAACTTCATGTCTTGTATCTTAAAATAAAAGAACACAATTAGTGGATATTGTAACAATTATTTAGGAGAAACTCCTGAAAATTCAATACACCAAAGTTTCGATATAATATTGATATATATTTTTTAAATATCAAATTTGTTGAGACAGTATACGATATGGCCAAAAAAGGATCGTGACGAAACAATTTAATAAAAAAAAATGATAAATCTCAGTCAGTCTCATGGACTCAATCTTTGAGGGTGGTCGGTCCGGTCCCACGGAAGTTTCCCACTGACCACCAGGGTAAATCGGGAAGCGCATACAACGACCAATCTAGATACCCAGCATCCTTTGATTGCGTTCCCCAGTTGGAAGAAAATTCTTACAAATACGTCGTAACTGGGGATCGAACCGCGGGTCCCTGGATCACAATCCGAATGTCCTACCGTTGCACCATTGCCTCGGGGACGACGGAACAATTTAATAAGATCATCCATGGGCTCACACGGTTGTACGATTAGCGATCAATCGGAATGAAACCATACTGGTGAGCTAGGAGTTGTGATTTGAACCAAATAGCTATTGACCATTTCGTGTGTATTTTTAAATATAAAATATATTTTAATTAAAATAAAATATTTAAAAAATATGGAGATAAATAAATAAAAATTTTATTATATATTTTTAAAATTAAAATAAATAAAATATATAAATAATTATATAATTTTATTAAAATTTAATTAAATAAAAGAGTATGCGGGATAAAAAAAATGTGGAATATCAATCCGACATACTCCATGAATAATTATTTTTTTATTTTAAATTTTTTATATTTAATATCATAATTCAATTCTTAAATCGTAAAAAAATTCTTAAATGATTTTAAAAAATAAATAATAAATAAAAATTGATACGGTTCTTATTTCTTCGAAAATCTTGAACATTCGGATATATATATATATATACACACGATTTTGATATTATGCGCGACTGTCTTGTGCGCGCCCGTGCGCGACTCGTGATCCATCGTCCATCACGCAATCACGAGCCAGATCTGACCACCCTCACCTTGCCACCCGATCACCGTCGGCCGCCGGACCGAGCCCGATCGACACTCCACTCGTCGACGCGTCGATTGGCGTTGGATTTCGGCCGGTCCTTCCCCGACCGGTCTTCGGTCGCGATTTGGCTGGAATCCAATCGCAATTTGGTCGGAAATGCCGCGTGTCACTACTAGCCGCGTTCCGATCAAATTGCATCGGATTTCGACCACAATCCGATCGGAATCTGATGTCAGTCGACACGCCGGCGAATGGCACGTCGATCGGGCCCGATCCAGTGGCTGACGGTGATCGGACGGCACGACGAGGGCGGCTGGAAGCGACAGGGATCGGCTGTGTCACGCATGAGATCGCGCAGTTTGGATCATGCAGAATATCAATTATATATATATATATACAGAAATGCTATACTGCACAATTCTATTTCTGCAACTTGTACGCATTGCTGACTTGGCTGGGATTTTACCTATGCCTGCGTGGCAAAAAAAATCGACTATATACCTCCAAAATTGCCTCTCTTGTCCGTCGCCCGTCGCTCGCACCAAGAGAGACTTTTCACGAGAGACTTTCTGCCTCCTAAGTCGCACGTCGTCGATCCCACGCTCGCCTCTCTCATCCGCCGCCCGTCGCTCGCCGAGGTTAGGCTTTCCGCCTCTGAAGTCACCCGTCGCCACGATGGAGGGGGACGAGGAAGAGGAGCCGGAGCAAACGGCCCGCTGTGCTCCTCCGTTGCTCGCGGTGCCCAAGGCGGAAGAGACACCAACAACCACTCGATTCCCCTTCTTTGGCAACCATATCCGTGGCTCGGCACACGCGTTCCACAACTCCAGGCACATCGGCGTCTCTTCCGCCTCGGGCACCACGAGCAACGAAGGAGCACAGTGGGCCGTTTGCTCTGGCTCCTCTTCCTCATTCTCCTCCATCGTGGCAACGGGCGACTTCAGAGGTGAAAAGCCTAACCTCGGCAAGCGACGGGCGACGGACGAGAGAGGAGAGCGTGGGATCGGCGACGGGCAACTTCGGAGGCGGAAAGTCTCTCACGAAAAGTCTCTCTCGGCATGAGCGACGGGTGACGAGCGACGGACGAGAGAGGCAATTTTGGAGGTATATAGCCGATTTTTTTTTTGCCACGCAGGCATAGGTAAAATCCCAACCAAGTCAGCAGTGCGTACAAGTTGCAGAAATAGAGTTGTGCAGTATAACATTTCTGTATATAGAATTTTGCTATCCTGCAGTCTATTCTCGTATGCTCCTGTGCGCTCCCACCTGATCTAGCCCTGCTCCAGCCGCTGCCGCATCGCCATCCGACCACCGTCGGCCGCCGCATCACGCCCGATGGACGCGCAGCTCGCCGGCGCACAGCCCGACGCTGGATTCCGATTGGAAAATGGCTGGATTCCAGTGCGATTTGACCGAAATTCACCGCTCGGCACTAGCAACCAATTCCGACCAAATCGCGATAGATTTCCGACCAAATTCCAACTGGAAACTGGCCGAGGAATGATGGAATTTTCCTCTCGATGTTTTCCTCTGAATGATGGAATTTAACTGCTGAATACGAAGAAAATTGGGTACCAGAGTAAATGCTCATATGAATCGAACATGTCAAATGTTTTTACCCGTTCCTTCTGATAAAAAACACTAAAAGAGATTACAAAATAGCGTTTATATGCTAGTTCAAAAGTCACCTAGACTGACTGCAACTGGGTTGACAACAAAACTACTCAGTTTA
This sequence comes from Curcuma longa, assembly GCA_025388495.1. Lineage (NCBI taxonomy): Eukaryota > Viridiplantae > Streptophyta > Magnoliopsida > Zingiberales > Zingiberaceae > Curcuma > Curcuma longa. The sequence continues at coordinate 11,270 of JAOBBC010009015.1, forward strand.
ACAAATGCATTAATTTACAACAAATAAAGACCTAAGTGATGCGGTTTATCATACAATATTAATGAATGCATTACTCTACAACAAATAGATAAAAAAACAAACAAACCAAATAGCCAGATGTAATTTTCACGCACGATGGCACAAGTTCACTAGTCATGCAGCAGTCTTGAGAAAGAATCTTGAATTGGCTATCAATGAGTTGAAATTCAAGAACAGTAAACAATTTCTTAAAAAAATAATAAAGGGCAGCCCGGTGCACGAAGCTCCCGCCATGCGGGATCCGGAGAAAGGATCCATTGTACGCAGTCTTACCTTGCCTTTGGCAAATGTAAGATACCGAAAAATTTCAACATGGATACGGAAAAATTCGTCTCGCGAAGACGAACTAAACGAAACTTGTTTGGGCCAAATCGGAGATCGTTTGACCCCTGAACCAAGCGAACCAAACTTGAGTTGGTTTGCTACAGCACCGGTTCAGTTTGGGTTTGGTTCGATTGTGGTTCAGCTGAGTCAGTTGGTTTGGTTTAGCCAGATCAGTTGGGTTTAAATGAACTAATGGGTTTGGATCCTACCCGTTAAGCTAAACCCGACCAATAAGGAATCTACAGTGCCCTTAAAATCGCAAGCTCCGCTGGTTCCTTGCTTCTCTCGGTCGCGAACCCAGCTCTGCCGACGCCGCCGCACTTCGTGCTCGTCGACGGGCAAGGATAGTTGTCCGGAGTTGGAGACTAATCTAAGGATCACCGGCGACCAGAGCTGGAGGTGGCTGGCCATTGAGCGAGCAGAGGTGTGCCGTCGGCGGCAGCTGCACTCGGCGCGGACGAAGGGGAAAAGAGATAATCGGTAAGAATCTAGGCTGAGGTTTCTCCTATCTTAGGGTTCTCGAGCTTAGATCCATGTTTGTTTAGGTTTTCCGGGCTTGGATGGTGAATCGGAGACTTGGGAACACAACGATTTGGTTGCTCTGTGGCGAACAACGAGGTTATGGCGGAGCTTTGAATCGAAGTTGGGATTAGGGCTGTGAACAGCTCGATTAGAGGTAAACCTTCTTGATTTCCAATCTGTACAGCTTTGATTAGTTATGGAATTTGGGTATTATGTGATGGATTGGAAGTTCCGGCAGTAGGGAAGAAGAACATACTTTGATCAGAACACTTTGGTTGGAGCTTGTGTGGTCTTCGGCTGCAGGAAGAAGAAACTGGTTCAGATTTGGAATTGGGGTTGGCTTCTAGGGCACCAATTTGAGGTGAGTTCCTGTGTTGCTCTAGTTGAATTGATAAGGATTAACAGTAGATTTATGGATAGATCAGTGGAGATGATAGTACTGTTATGTACTTTATTAGAATGATACCTTATTGGATTCCGTGATTTAAGGAAGGTGAACATATGTGATTGGTGTGAGTTGATTAGGAATCGGGATTCGATGTGTGGTATTATTTGGCTGATTAGATGTAAATGTCCTTTGATACAGGACATTTATTTAGCTGAGTTGATCCGGTTGCGGAGATTATTGGAGGTTCTTCGCGTTAGATGCACACTATCTTGGCAGGCGGGTACCTTGACTTATCTTTATAGATATGTCTTTATGATATGTGTAATTTGCTAGCTATCAGTAATTTCATGTTTCTGTTCCTACCTATTTACA
>JAOBBC010009297.1:0-12906 GCA_025388495.1 Curcuma longa
GTCCTCAGAGGGGGCGAACTGGCCAGGGTTGACGTAGATGGATACGACGGTGAGGTCGGCGAGGGGGTGGGCGGCGCGGATGAGGGCGAGGTGCCCGTCATGAAGGAAGCCCATCGTAGGCACGAGAGCCACCGTCTTGCCCTGCGATCGACGCGACCGCGACCAAGACCGCATCGCCGCCTTATCCCTTATCACCTCCGGTGCGCTGCCCATCTCTCTCCGCTCTCCTCTTTCGTCATCCATCTTTTACGCTGCCCTCTGAGTTCATTCCGCTCCAAAAGTTTGGGAAATTTTCATTTTCGGGCATTGCTTTTAATTATTAGACCCCTTCTTTTTTCGTAATTGCGTTCCTCCGTCAACAAATGACCATTTAAAATCCCTAATTAATTAAAGTATTTTTTGAAATAATTTAACATTTTTTTAATAAGGTCCATCGTCTATCCATCGCATCATCGGCAGTGCTTTGGGCGTGGGCGTGGGCGTGGGCGGCGGCGGCGGCGGCGGCGGCGGCGGCGGACCGGTCAGAGTGTCGTCAGTCACCACCGAATTCAGCTGTATTTAATTTTTTTTAAAAATACAAAGATTAATCAACTATTAAACCTAAAGTTTAACTATTAATAAAATCAAACTAAAATATAAATAATTTAATTTAAAAATCTAAAAATTTTTATTTAAGAAAAAGGTATTGGATCTTGTCGGGGTAAAAATGTGTATGATAGAATTAGTTGGGATATAACGTGGTATAAAATGAGAAGGATAAACTCGTCAAGATGGTCTGTCCTTGGGGCATAACTGAGTTGGTTACGACGTAGGAGAGTTGCAGAAAAGAGCAAGGGTTTGAATCCTGGCTAAGCCAGGCAATACCCTGCTACGTCGTGACCAACTGCAGTTTCTCGATTTATCTGCAATACCCTGTTACGTCGTGACCAACTGCAGTTTCTCGATTTATCTCCCTCCTCATAGATAGTCATGGGGTCGACCTTTGAAGTAGGCAAGAGTCGAATCGCAACAAAGTCGAGATAATGCTCTTCCCCATAGTAGTCAATTGTAATTTTTTGATTTACCTCCTCACAAATAGTGTAGGATCGATTACGTGGAGTCACTGAGATGATGAATTCTTTTTTTTTTTACTGAAAAAAAGGACAAACTATCTACTTTTTATTACTTGAATATGAAAATTTGAAGATGTCCAAAGGTGCTCAAGAACTCCCACTAGTTGGTGTATAAGGACACCATCCTCTAGTGTTTAGGAATGTCCTTTTTAAAGTTGCTCTATGACAACTTTTGAAACTCAGGATTGTTCCTTAGATGATGTCAATTAGTGTTTAAGAATTAAGTCTAATCGATGGAGTGTTCGGGGCGTAAAGTGTTTTAGAAGTAAATATGACTAAGTCTGATCAAAGAAGTGATCGAGCTGTAAAGTGTTCAGCAATCCAATATGACCAACGAAGTGCTCGGGATGTAAAATGTTTAAGAATTGAATCCTCTTCCAATCAAATTGAAAAGTAAAATCAAGCTCTCGGGGCATAGGTGAGTTGGTTATGACGCAGCAAACTTGCAGAAGAGGGCAAGGGTTCGAATCCTGACGAAGCCAAACAATACCCTCCTGCGTCGTAACCAACTGCACTTTCTCGATTTACCTCCTCACAGATGGTCGTGGGATCGACCGTGTGGGGCCGCTAAGGTGGCGGATCCACCTTATTGCAGAAGAAAAGTAAAATAAAATGAAACCATACTATTAAAAATTATGATAAGAATAACGGAAATAAAGTAACTATCTTCGTCAAGATGTGATTGAGTTGATTATTATGAAATAGATTTGTTAAAGTGGACAAAGATAGAATCTCGATGAAACTGAAATAATATCCTCTATCGACTATCATAGTGATTAATTATAGTTTTTTAATTTATTTAATTATAAGATCGATTGTGTAAGATGTTTTTATTGAAGCAAATAAATCAACTGTCATCCTAGCCCTCGAACGGGCTTACTTTGTCTTCAGGGAATAGTTGAGTTGATTACGACGGAGCAAACTTATAGAAGAGGGTAAAGATTCGAATCTCGACGAAATCGAGCAATGTTTTTTTTCATCATGATCAATTATAATTTTTAAATTTTTTTTATAGATGATTATAGAATTTATTATATGAGACCGTTGAAATGATAAATTTTATTTTTAATAATAAAAAAAAAACTTACTTTGACTGCGTCAAAATTAAATATCAAACGTACTCTTCTTCAAACCTTTGTCAGTTTTATTAATGGCGAACAGGGCCCCGATGTAATTGATTAATTGCGAGAAAGCGAACGACACCTGCGCCACGAATTGAATGTGAAAAACGTCATGCCATGGGCGTGGCGGTGGCTTTCTCTTCCATCAAATCATTCGTGCGACGCACACAGCGGCCACCAGGACGCACACGGCGCACCCGTCGACGCGAAGGCCGCCCGAGGGACAGACAGACCGACAGACACAATTACCCTACCCTCCCCTCCCTCCACTTCGCTCCGCATTACGGCACGACGACGCCCCCTGCAGCCACCATGTGCGGCGCCACCTGTTCTCGCGCCTGCTCTGTCTCTGTCTCTGCAGTAATGGCGCCGGCCTCGCCTCTGCCACCGCCTGCGCCGAATGCATGCTTAATTCACTGCTGAGGCACGATTAGCTAGCTGGAGCATGCATGCATGCAGTTCCATTGATGGCCTGCCGCTGCTCATTGATGGAGCTCTCGACGGACGTACCACGTGCATGACTGGCAGATAAGACGCGAGGGAGGGAGGGAGGGAAGGAGGGAGGGAGAGGTGCGTTGGCATGGCCGCATTGGCAAGCACAGGAAGAAGCTGTTGGAGGGTATCTTACTTTTAAGATCATGGCCGGAGATCAAATATAAAATTATAAACGAAAAGCTGAGCTGATCTGAACTGCGTTGAAAAAAAAGCTAAAGCTAAAATGTCTAGAAAGTGGTTGAGTATTCAAGTGGGCGTATGAGTCAGTCGACTATTTTAGCTGGTCGCTGGTCTAATGCCAAGTGGATCGAACTATTAAGTATTCGAAATTGAGCAAGTATCAAGTGGACTGAATTGTTCGAATATCTTCTATAAAAAGATGGATCCGCCACCTTAGTAGTCTCATACGATCGGTCCCATGACCATCTGTAAGGAGGTAAATCGAGAAAGTGCAGTTGGTTTTGTTCGAATATCTTCTACAAAAAAGTGGAGTGCAGTTGGTTGAGGATATTGCCTGGCTTCGTCAGAATTCGAACTCTTGTCCTCTTCTGCAAGTCTACTGCGTTGTAACCAACTCACCTATGTCCCAGGGGCAATTGTTTGAATATCGATTTATCCCCTTATAGATGATGATAAAATAAATCATGTGAAATTGTTAGAGTGACAGATTCTATCTTTTACAGAATAATTGTTGAATATCTGAGTTGTCAAATGATCTAAGTAGATTGAGTACTGTTAAATTTTTCAACGAAATCGAGATAATATCATCTTCCATAATGATTAACTGTAGTTTTTTGATTTACCTCCTCATAGATAATTATAGGGTTGATCGTATGAGGCCGTTGAGGTGACAGATTTTACCTTTTTGATGAAGAGGGTTAAGCTATCGAGTAATTGAGTAGGTCAAATGTTGAGCAATCTGAGTAGATCGAGTGTCGAGTGAGTTATCAAGGGACTCAAGTAGGTCAAATGTCAAACAGTCAGAAATAGATCGAGAATCGAGTTATCGAGCGACTTGATAAATAAGTCGAGTGCCGAGTGACTTGAGTAGACTAAGTGTTAGCCCTATCGAACCTATATATGTTAAATACAACTTTTATAATGCTTAGAGATTTCATAGAATGTTTATTTTCCAACATACAACTGTTCAACCACGTTTAGGGTGAGAAACAGTTGATTAAATTGAATTAATCGATCAAATTTGAAAATTCAATTCGATTAATTCAAATTTTCAATATTTGTAAAAAGAAATATGAATTTATTCGATTAAATTTCAATTTTAAATTTTACAAATCGATTAAAAGGGAAGCATCATCGATTGATATATTATAATCAGTCAACTAATATATCTGAATCAAATGCAACTCGATTGCAAATCAATCTGATTCAACTACTCTCAATATCAATCGATCTATGATGTTATAAACTGACTCATGACATCATGAATCAATTAATAAGAAAAGTTTGATTAATATGATAGCTAACCTAATTAATCGACTCTATATCAGTATGATTTATTTGATTTTGATAAGCAAGTTCGATTGGTTTGATTTGTCAAAAAAATATAATTGTTTTAATCGATTTTGATTTATTTGGTTTATTCAGTTCGATTTTAAATGGGTTACTTACTCTTAATCACATTCCAAATCAAATACTAGTGTGTGACAAATTGAACATGTACTCAAATACTATTACAAGGAGTAATAGAAGAAGGTGAGCAAAAATGAAAGTGGAGTTGGATGAATCAACTATATATATTCGACCTCCTTTATTTAAGATAGAACCCTCATTTTCTTATAAGTTTAAAACTTTAATAGTCGTCAACTCTATCAATTAATAGTCATTATTTTTCTTTGTCGATTAACTCAAAATACATTATCAATGATCGGTCATTACTGTTAGAACAGTTAAAAGTCAGCCATCAATGCCTCATTGTTTCTTAATTACACACTTAGGCATGTAGAAAAAATAATTCATGTGGCAAAACATTAGTTGGTTAGCTTGGATAATTTTTAATTTGACTAATTCGCACACGAATCGACTGAATCTCTAGTATGATCTAAATCCTGAATTTATGCCTCCGCATAGGTGAAAAGAGAATCTCTTATTCATACATATTTTACCACATCAAAATTAAAGTTACAATTTAATATAAATTAACCTATGTACCACAAACTATTAATATGAGATTAAACTCATATTTGCATTGAAATCTATTATATATCATCAACCATTAACATTCGACTATTTCTTACACACTTAGACATGTAAAATAAATAATTCATGTGATAATTTTTAGTCGAACTAATCCTACATTTGATATTCTCGTAAATCACATTCGTATTTGAGTCAATTGAATTAGTCTTGAATCTACAACCCTGGGTAGATCGATGCACTCGTAAAACATATTTTAACACATCAAAAGTTATAATTTAATATAAACCAACTTTAATACCACAAACTAACTATTAATACGAGACTAAACTCGTATATATTTACACTGAAATCTATTTTTTATTTATTTTTCATTCGCTTGTTCAACACAACAGTCCGAGCAAGGAGTACTAGGCGTACGTGCATGGTAGGAATTGAACATGGAGGGGAGAGAGTTTCTCTTTCTTTGAACAGACCTGAGACTGTTGTTCAACATTGGCCACTTTAAAGAGCTGGCCACCATTATCAGAGCTCGACTGTGGGGAGCTTAATGATTCGAGTGGAGAAGAAACATGTGGCAAATCTCTAACACTTCAACAGTCCTAGAGATTCTAGGTGAAAATATGTGAGCATGCTGCTTCATTTCTTCAGATTGTCAGATCATCCTGCAGATATAGATGCTTCAGGCAATCAGGCATATATATATATAATAACAAAGATCGAAACAAACATATATATATATAATATTTGGTGAATGGATTGAATTGAATGAACTTACGTACTTTTAGATTCTCTAGATACTTAAAATTAGAAAATGAACTTCATCACTGGCTAGAGCCTTTTGGAGAATTAAAAATTAAGTTTTCTTTGAGAAGAAGACTATGTGAGGGTGGCTAGATTTTAAATTCCCTTCCTCTCATTGATCTTTGTGGTGATCTCTTTCGTATAAACAATGTTCCTGTCTAAGATTGCCGCAAGATGAGTCTTCGGATAGTTGGTCTCTATGTTGACGAAATCGCTGGATAGCTAGATCGATTGGAGAGCCTGTGAAGCTTAAGAGAGAAAGAGAGTTAGAATGGAGGTTAGTGATGTTCTAGCTCAACCATTAAGTTAGATCGTCGGACGAAGGATGTTAAGAAAAATAACAGGGGATGAGCGTAGGTAGATGTAAAAATGGTGTGTGCATGTATCTCTACCTACGAGAGTGGATTCCCCTTATATAGTGCGATAGTGGGGCATGTCGCATCCGGAGTAAAAGAAATGTCCCCTCCTCCACATTGTGAAGCGTCATATCGTATTAATTGCATATCGTAATACCCTATCACGTCGGACTATATATCATATGTCTCCCGCCTAACATGCGAACTCACGTGCCTCCCCTACTCATGTTGAAGTCAATGGGTGCTCGCTAAGGGGACAAGCATTGGGGTGAGGTGGTAGAACCATCGGGGATCTAGTCTCAAGGAGGGTGATCAAGTCAGTTTGGGTCAATTGGCCTTTGGGTCATTCGGTCTTCGAGTCAATCGAGAGGTCTCTAGGTTAATTAGTCAGTCTTCGGGTCAATCGGGAGGTCTCTAGGTCGATTGGTCTTCGAGTTAGTTAGGAGGTCTCTAGGTTAAAATTTTAAGGAGTAGTTTAATTATTATTATTATTATATTAGTAATGTAGGTATTTAATTTTTATAATCCCATTAATTTTGAAAGTGACCAATTTGACCTCATAAAAATTTTCTATCGATTATCAAGATAAATTAGAAGCGCATATGGGTCATGATGGATGACTCAACGTCGTAAGTTTTTTAAACTCCTTAAGTATAATATGATTTTGGTGAGATTTAAACCCTTATTACTAAAAAAAATTCGTTTCATCTTTTAATTAACCAAAATTTATATTGTTCCATTTTAAAATATTGTTATTATTCATTTTTTAATTAAATATTTTAGAGCGGTGGGACTCGACTTGCTAGGTAGAACCACCTACTTGGAGCGATACTAAGCGCAATATTAAGGATGACAATGGGTCGAGTTTGGATCAAATTTCAAATCCTTCATCTCCATCGCATTTATTATATTCATCTCTATCATCATACTCATCCTCCATTAGATATTCAACTTTTATTCCCATTCCGATCAAAGGATCGAATATATATTCCCATCCACGTACCCATCAACTCATTTGATAACCAACTTTGAATGTCAACCATACCATTGTGATATATATTGGATTTTGAAATCTAGCATCACAGTTTGTGTTGATTTTCAGATATCAACACCAACTGCGATGTTGGATTTCAAAATCCAACATCATGAATCCAACGCTATAGCTCCTCCATTTGAGTCAATGTATCGAATCTTTCATCATATTTAGAGAAAATTATCATCCCTATGCATCATAAAGAAAATTCGGACTGAATGGGTTATGGGCCCAATGACGGGCACTACCCATTTAGACCTCAACCACCATCAAACGATCGCCTTGGGTTGGCCGACATGCTCCGTATTCACTCATGAGATCTAGACTTGACCATGAGCGGGGTTTGAATCAGATCCATGTCTATGTCAACAAGTAGGTTAACCGCGCATTAACTAGGTAAATTGAGCCAGAATCGTAACTAGCCCATCTAGGGATGAGCCGATTATGGTTCAAGCCAAAAATTAATCGTGAATAGACGGTTTAAGCCGCTAGTTCAATTTTTTTCATTGTCTATTGGCTAATGGTTCCGATCGTTGGAAAATATTATTATTCAAATCCTATAAATAAGTAGTTCATTTCGTTACTTTTACACTATTTTCTCTATTTTTATATTTGAATTTCAAAATTTTTAACTTTAATTCTTCAATTCTAATAGGAGGTTTATCTTGATTTTAGACGGGAATGAAATAGTTACTCCGAATGTGGCTCAATTTATTGACGATGAATCAAGACAACTTTCGATGGCCAAAACAGAAGGAAGTATCAAACTTCTAATGTTTAGAATACTTTACCTTTAAAAGCATATTTTATTATTATTGTTTTTAAAATTATTTTTTCATCTGAAAAATTACATGAAAATGTTTACAAAATCTCTTATAAATTTCAATCAGACGACAATTATAGATAATTAAAGTAATACGTTGAAACGAAGCAAATGAAGAAATTTAAAGGCAAATGTTCTCAAACTTAATTGTCCAAATTTTTATTAACTAATGAAAGTTCATCTTGATTTTACAAGGAAAATAAATAGTTACTCTGAATGTAGTTCAATTTATTGATGATAAATCAAGACAACTTTCGACAGTTAGAAGAGTAAGAAGTATCAAACTTCTAATGTTTAGAATACTTCACCTTTAAAATCATTTATTTTTATTAAATTTTTTTTAAAAATTATATTTTTATCCAAAAAATTACATTTAAAATGTAAATATTACAAACCTTCAATAAATTTCAATTAAACGGTGATTATGGGTCTTTAAACTAATACGTTGAAATGAAACACTTGATCGATGAAATTTAAAGTTGAACGTTTTTTCCCGATTTTTATCAACTAATGAATGTATTAATTTAAATTAATTTAAATATTTTGATAATAAGTGAAAAGAATTATTAAGTTAGATTTGATAATTATATATATATATATATATATATATATATATATATATATGTATATATAAATTTATAATTTTAAAAATTAAAATTAATAATTGTAAATCGTCGTGAATTATAATCAACTATTTCTAACCGTGAATCATAACTACGCGATTAAAATTAAGGGCACATTTCTGAAACTATATATCGAACCTAAAGCCTAATGCGATCCAGCGCTTCCCGTCGCCTCCGTGCTGTCTAGTCCAGGTGGGCGCCGCCGTCCTCGTCGGTCGGGACAGCACAGCTGACAGCAGGCGGCGCCGTACACCTGCCCGCTTGACCACTGCACCCCACTGCGGCGGCCGGGCCCCGCCGCCTGCTCCCCGGCACATGCATGCGGCATCACCGGCTTCAGCTTCATGCTCCCGATGCGCCACGTGCTCTCTCCTGGGAGATGAGAGCCTCGCCGACGATCATGTGCTTTCACCCGGTGAGCCCCGCTCGCCCCCGCGCCGTACGTCCCCACCCTCCGGTTTATATGCGCTCGTACATCGTCGCCGTCCCTACGCGACAGTAACGGCGTCTCGAAAGGTCGATCGCTTAAGACCTTTTATGCGAACGACGACCGCCACAGTTCGTCTGAGTGCGACGGCGTCCGTTTCGTCGATCGTTAACGGTCCGTACCTTCCAGCGAAAAGACAGTTCCAGCGGTTATGAGAGAGAGAGAGAGATATATTTCTGCAATTATGGTAAATTACAAGGGCTGAAATGAAATTTACACATTTGGCGCTTATATTGTTGCCCGCCCTCACGCCATTTGTCCATCGCCCCTTCCTTCCCCATCGAAGCAGTTCGCCGGTGCGAACGCGATGACGAGCCCTGGAATGGACGCCGCCTCCGTCTTCCTCTTCCTCACCCCAACCGCCCTCCCTCCCATCCTTGCCGTCGCTCTCATTGCCTTCTCCGTTCTCCTGATGTTTCCCGGTGGATTCGCCTGGGCCTTCGCCAGGCCCCACGGCCGCTCTGCCATCCCCGGTCCGCCCGGAGTCGTCGCCTCCGCTTTCTGCGGCCCGTGCGCCCACAGGGAGCTCCGGTCCCTCGCTCGCTCCCTCAAAGCCGTCGACTTGATGGCCTTCTCCGTCGGGTTTACTCGTTTCGTTGTGTCGAGTCACCCCGACACGGCGAAGGACATCCTCTGCAGCTCCGGCTTCGCCGATCGCCCCATCAAGGAGTCCGCCTACGAGCTCCTCTTCCACCGCGCGATGGGCTTCGCCCCCTTCGGCGACTACTGGAGGACCCTCCGCCGCATTTCTTCTACCTACCTATTCAGCCCTCGCCGGATCGCCTCTTCTGGCGAGCAGAGAAGAGCAATCGGGAAGAAAATGGTGGCGGACATCCACGTCCGCATGAAAAAACACGGCGAGGTGGAGATGCGGCAAGTCCTGCACTTTGGGTCGCTGAACAATGTGATGATGAGCGTGTTCGGCAAGAGCTACGACGACTTCAGCGAGGGCGGGGGATTCGAGCTGGAGTGGCTGGTGAAGGAAGGCTACGCCCTCCTCAGCGTGTTCAATTGGTCCGACTACTTCCCTTTGCTGCGCTGGTTCGACCTGCAAGGTGTGAGGAGGAGGTGCCGGCGTCTGGTGAAGAGGGTGGATGCCTTCGTGGGTCAACTCATAGAGCAGCACAGAAACAACAGAACTAACGGGAAAGCGATGGACGATGCAGGAGACTTTGTCGATGTCCTGCTCAGTTTAGAAGCAGAGGAGAAGCTTTCCGATGCCGACATGGTTGCTGTTCTCTGGGTAAGCAGTTCATTAGATTTGATCTTAAATCTTATTCTGTCGGAATCATCACTTCGGCGACATGTGCACCAGGAAATGATCTTTAGGGGAACGGATACAGTGGCCATCCTCTTGGAATGGATACTGGCCAGAATGGTGCTGCATCCCGACATCCAATCCAAGGCGCACCGAGAAATAGACTCCGTCGTCGGAAAATCCCGCCCCGTCGGCGACGCCGACATCGCTCGCCTTCCATACCTCCAATCCATCATAAAAGAATCCCTCAGAATGCACCCTCCAGGCCCCCTTCTCTCCTGGGCGCGCCTCGCCACCCACGACGTCCGAGTCGGGCCGCACCTCGTCCCCGCCGGCACCACCGCGATGGTAAACATGTGGGCGATCGCGCACGACGAGTCAATATGGGCGGACCCTCTCGAGTTCCGGCCGGAGCGGTTCGCGGAGGAGGACGTGAGCGTGCTGGGCTCCGACCTCCGGCTGGCGCCGTTCGGCGCCGGCCGGAGGGTCTGCCCCGGCAAGGCCATGGGACTAGCCTCCGTCCACCTCTGGCTCGCGCTGCTCCTGCAAAACTTCGAGTTCGTCCCCTCAGCCGACCACGCCGTGGATCTCTCCGAACGCCTGAAGATGTCCCTGGAGATGGAGAAGCCGCTCGTCTGTGCGGCCGTCTCGAGGACCTGAATCATGCAAGTTCAGTGCCCGCCTGCCCGGAGAACATTTTGCTGTCCATATCTCCAGGGCACCTGCGACGCCGACATGACGATGCATGTATAATTAGGCTGTGCTTGCTCTTATGTTTTGACTAATTAGTGATGAGTGTGATGGGTGAAGTGTAAATAGCAGTGGCTTCAGTTGAAGCTGTTTTGGTGATCTCTGCTGCTTCATGTATACTTTCTCCCTGTGTACGTACTCAGTCAAATACATATATATCTACATGTTCTACGTGTTCAGGCCCCCATGGACTGGTCACTGGTTCGTTCATTGTGATATCAAGAATAGTTCCAAATGGAGGACAGCAGCTGGTGGATCATGTCATTTCTGTGCAGGAACAAAGATCGAGTGGAGATCTGGGACAATCTTTGTCCTCCTTTCGATTGCTGTGCAGGTTTGGAAAGGTAAAAGGAGGCGTCCTGGTGGAGGCGGAAGACTGGCAGAGCACACAGCGGTGGAAAGCGAACAGTGTCGTTTTGACCGGTCCATTAATTTGTCAGTACAGTTTACATGCCCTTCATGCTATTGCTACTTATGTGAGTTTTCTAGGAACTGATCAAATTTAAACTGTGAAAGAACCATAAGTGCAAGAACAGGTTAAAATGACTCTCAAGACATAAATAAGTTGGTTACGATGTAACAAAGTTATAGAAGAAGATAAAAATTTAAATTTTGATGAAATTAGATAATATTCTTCTGCGTCATGATCAACTATAGTTTCTTAATTTATCTCCTCATAGATAGTCGTAGAGTCGATCGTGTAGGACCACTAAGGTGGTGGATTTCATTTTTTGTAGAAGAAAAGAACAGGTTAAAATGAATTAATTACGATGGAACAGACGGAAAAGAAAAAAAGAACTTAAATTTTGATAAGTCAAGCAATATTTTTTTTTATCGTGGTTAATTATAATTTTTAAATTTATCTTTTCATAAATAGTTGTCAAATTGATTGTGTGGTGTGAGACTGCTGAGTAACAGATTTTATTTTATTTTTATAGAAGAAAAGAACATATTAGAATGTTGTTGCAAAGAATGAAATGGTGTGATTAATTTCTCGATTTACTTTGATCAAAAGATCATGATCCTTTCGTAATGGAGCTTGATGCTTAGAGCATCTTCAAAAAAAAAAAAATTATTTATATTTTCATTATGAAAAATATCTATCAACAACTTCTAATTTTATATTTATATTTTATATTGTATATATAATTAAAATTTTATAAAAGTTAAAAAGAATGATTACAATATTAAGTAATAAATTCTTTTGTAATGATTATTTTATAATGGCTATTTGTAACTGTTACTTTTTAATGACTAATTTATTAAATTTATATAATTATTAATATTATATGATATTAATAATTAAAAAGTAAATTACATATTAGTACATCAAATATAGAAATTATAATAATATATCTATATTAAGTCATATCTTTGTTTAATTTTTTCAATTATTGTGTATACTCCATCTTGCTAGTATCTTTTATGAAAATTTCATAATCGACCTCAGTTTCCACAAAAATTATTTTATGCCTTTGATTTTTTTAATATTTTATTAATTTGTGTCGATGTTTTATTTAATTTTATAGGGTTGAGTTGAAGGGCTCAAACAGAGGAGAGCTGAAGGGTTGAATATATCGGTAGAGCCGAACAGAGTTGAGGAGGTCGATAGAGACAAGCAAAGTTGTGGAGCTGAGGAGGTCGACAGAGCCAAACAAAGCTGAAAAGTTGAAAGGGTTGGCAAAGTTGAGCAGAGATGCGGGTAAGGAGTGTACAGAAACACAAAGTAGTGTATTGATGAAGTACAAAAATGCAACAAGAAAAGAAACGACAAGATTTGAGGAAGAACCAAGTTGGAGAAATTTTCTCTGTCTCTTTCTTTAATTCAATATGTAAATATATACACATTGTACAATGATTATATAAAGAACAAAATTATTACATTCCTTA
>JAOBBC010009582.1:0-12899 GCA_025388495.1 Curcuma longa
TTTCCATCCTTTTAACCCCATGATCTTTTCCATGTACTTTAGATGTGGGACTATATTTGCACCCTTGCAACTCAACAATCTCCCCCTCAAGCAAAGGACCACAGGCCCCCCCAACGTCGTTTTGATGTCTGAATCCTCGATCCACCAGGACTTTTTATCCCTCGGTCCACCCGACCTACTAGGACTTCCCACCTAGCCGCAGCTAGGACTTTTTACCCCTCGATCCACTCGACCTACTAGGACTTCTCACATGGTGTCTGATCCTCTTGATTCAGACACGGGAGCACCCACTTCTTTTGTTTTAAGGTTCAAACCACATGGTTAGATCTGGATCATGGCTCATCTAGTGGTTAGTCTGGTGAAGAGCGATCTCGCTCTGATACCACTTGTTAAAATCGATGGAATCAAAATATCTCTACAATGGTATGATATTGTCCATTTTGGGCCTAAACCCTCATGACTTTGTTCTTGGGCTCTCTCCAAAAGGTCTCATACCAATGGAGATATTTTTCATTCTTTTAACTCCATGATCTTTTCCATGTACTTTAGATGTGGGACTATGTTTGCACCCTTGCAACTCAACAAAAGAGTCCTGCACTACAAGGAGAAGAAAAGCTACGTTCTTGAGTCTTGTGATACCAACAAGTGGTGTTAAAGAAAGGTTGCTCTTTACTAGACTGACCGCCAGAGGAGCTCGTGCTAGAGGAAGATGTGATTTCACAATAGAGCTCGGAGATGTCTTTGAATATGACATCCGATTTCCACTGCCTTTCGGATTAGAAAGCTTTGCTCAATGGAAGACAAGGATGGAGAACTTTTTCCAAATGGACATAGAGAATTGATTTGCTCTAATTGAAGGATTCGATGGTTCTAAAGATAAAAGAGGATGACCTCTCCAAAAGAGCAAATGGATTAGAGAACAAGTGGTGAAATATGAGGGAAATGATAAGGTAACTAAAATTTTGATAAATTTGATGTATAATGATATCATGTGTAAATTAGGTAAATACAAGGATGCAAGAGATCTATGGAGAAAGTTGGTCAAGTTATATGAAAATCCATTACTAATACAAGATGAGGATGAGACCAAGGAGGTAGGCTCGTCAACACAATAGAACTCGGAGGTTGAAAGGTGTTCAACATCTGAGATGAAGGAAGATGAAGAAACCTCTACTTCAAGGAATGAGGGGGAGAATAGACCATTGACATTGGAACAAGAAGAACCCTCGACCAATGAGGAGGAAGTTAGTATCACCTCGACGAGAATAGAAAGCCTAACTCGTGAAAGCATAATAATTTTGATTGTTAAAAATAAAGATTATATAATTTGCTTTGAGCATAGGGAAAAAGAAGACTATAAGAGTAAGTATTCAAAATTGACAAAGAAGAAAACTCTAGTGGCACCCAAAGTAAAGGAGAAGTTAAAGGAAGTCGAATCTTTGATACGAAAGAGCATGGAGCACATAGTGTGCTTCTTGTGCAACCAATGAGGATATTATCAGAATCAATGTCCAAGGAGTAGACACCAAAATAAAGACATGAGAGGAAGTTTTAACTTAGGGGGGCTTTTAAGGTAAAGCACAAGGTATCATTATTTAATGAAAATTTTTTATTTCATAATAAGAAGCATGATAGAATTAAATTTATGATTTTAGTGTTAATTATCATGACAATAAAAAAGTTGATAAATTTAAAAATAATTTTAGATTATATCATGCTAGAATTACTTTACCTAAGAATAGGAAGGTAAAGAGAGATCTATGCAACAACTCTAAGAAACTAGACATATACCTAAACAGAAAAAGATCCAAGCTAAAAATGAAAAATCAAAGATGGAAGATTTAGAGAATTAGAATCAAGTCTTGAGGTCAAGACTTGATCAATTGGAGAAGAGCCTAAAAAAATTACAAATAAGGTTAGTGGGTCAAAGCAACAAAAACTAAGGTTAGATAGGCAAGAACTATCCAATGACAAGAAAGGTTCGGGATACAAATCAAAGTCCAAGGAAAGTGTGTCATCATACCACATAGTTTCATATAACTATAGAACTAATCCTATATTTAGGAGTGGACTCAAGGTTACAAGGGAGGTCATCCCTAGTGTTGACCTTGATGAGATTAACATGACTAAAGTTTCTAATAAGCCTAGAAGAGTCATTAGAAAGGTATCTAGGAAGGTTATCCCTAATGAGTATCTAGTATACCTAAAGAGCTCCAATACTTAGATTCTTAAGAGTATGATCCCTTCACACTAGATGGGTATAGAGTGTGTCATCATAGATTAGAAAGATAATTAACCCAACTATGATAAAGTTGGTACTTTAAGATATTTTTGAAATATAGTGGCATTTATCAAAATTGAAAAGTGTGTTGAGTCAATCAAACTTGAAAATGAAGGATCGAATCTTATCGTATAGGATTTTAGAGCATGCAAAAAAAAAATTGAGTTCTTGAGTCAATCAAAATTGGCACAATAGGATATAATCTAAAAGTGTGTGAAGTTTGGAGTTTTGGGCACATTCAAGGCATGCATAATTAGATCTTGTCGTATTAGTCATCTCTTTAAATTGATATATGGATTTAATAATGTCAAGCCATGACATACATGCATCATTCAAATGTGATAAATTTCTTTTGAAAGATATGCATTTGATGCATGTCATACTCATTTACATATATTAATTTAATTCTTTACAATTAAAGATAAATGACATTATTTAATATTCTAGATAGGATGATCAAGTTAGAAATGCCTATATAGATATACATAATCTTTAGGAAAAATTATTTTTTATCTCATAAGAATCATAAAATAACTTTTGTGTGTATTGAGACGCATTGAACATAAGTGAGATGTTAAGATGATGAGTTAAGTTTAAGATGCTAATATGGTGCATCTAGATGAGCTAAGCATGATCAAACGATATGAATTTTGTGTGTTGGGGAAAGCCAATATACAAGTTATATATATTTAGCCTATAGATTATGGTTGAAAATTAATTTTAAAAAATATTTTGGAAAACCTTGGCGGACTCTATTTATTGATAGAAATTATCATTGATGATGTTGATACAAAAATAAAGTGAAACATTGAAGGTTTCAATAGTTTTCAACTTTATGTCTTCTTTAAAAATAAGATGTATTTTCTAAAAAAGTATTTTTTTTCCATAATAGTATTTGACATAGGTAATGTTTGTATGAAATTTTATATTTTAAAAAAAATCATAGAATTACTTATATATTTCTGAATTTTAGACTGAAAGTTATCAATAAATAGTCGACTCTCTTAGTAATAACAGTCAATTGTTGATGTTATCAGCAGACTGATGAATACTATCAATCAACTGTTAGTGTTAATTTTGACTAAATTAGGTTGTTTCAGTCATCCTTAGTCACTCCTAGGTATTTTAGTTATCCCTAACCCTTAGCTTTGACATGCTAATTATTCAAAGGTAACTCTCTTAATGAAAATGAGAAGGGGATATTAAAATGGGAGGAGAACAAGAATTCAGGGGATGTTTGAATTCATAGTTGAATTTTAACCTTATGACATAGAGTTTGGAACTTCCTAAAGGTTTAGAAACTCTAAAACATTATTTGTACAATGATTAAAGGAAATTATGCTTTTAGGGGAAGGTCCATCTTAAAGACATGAGAAAGGATCTAGGAAGAGGAGAAGTATTTCCTTAAGGGAAGAGGGACTTCTCGAATTAAGGAATAAAGTTAAGAAGAGATGGACTTTTGGAGAAAATAAAAGGTAGGGAACCTCCATTTTGATGTTGGCATAAGTAAGGAATGAAAGAGGAGAATGGAATCAGAAGAGAAGAGACTTTTGATGAATGAAGGATTAAGTTAGGAAACCTTTATTTGAGCTTTGACATAAGTGGGATGTTGGACTAATGGCTAGCCTAACTTAAACATATTATCAAAAATAAAAAAGGAAAGATTACTGGTGCAATCGACCTTTGGTCGATGTTGACCAAACTTGATTGACCAAGCCTGAGTTGGCTCAACTAGAGTTTTGATATTTGATCAATATATTTATTGACGAGAGTAAAACATCAAGTAGAATGAGAGTTTGTTGAAGAGAGATTATTAGTGGAATTGACTTTGGGTCAAGTTGACCAAGATTGATTTGGATGTGAATAGTTGAAAGAAAAGTCAAATAGGTCAAGGTTGGTCAGATATTTGATAGTGGAGAAGTCTGAGTAGATTACGGTTAACACGATAATTGACAATCAAAAGTCTAATAGGGAGTTTGTAAGAAAAAAGTCCGAGTAGATGGGTCACAGTTAACTAGACACTTGGTAGTTGAAAATTCAATAGAGAGTTGGCAAAGGCGAAGTCTAAGTGGGTCATGGAAGATCAAACACTTGACATGAGATGTGAAATTCAAGTGGATCCAAATTGATCAGACATTTGACAAAGAGGAAAGTCCAAACGAGTCAAGGAGGGCAAGATTATTTGACAACGATAAAGTTCTGATATGTCAAGGTTGACCATATAATAGGTAGTAGTGAACTCCTGGTAGGCCAAGGTTGACCATATGTTAGTTAGTGGTGAAGTACCGAAGAGTCAAAGTTGACTAGATGCTAGATAACGGTGAAGTCCCGTTACGTCAAGATTGATCAGATGCTAAGGAAAGGAAGTCATGGTAGGTTGAGGTCAATCAAATATTAGATAACATGAGAATTTATCCTTAGTAAGGATGAAATAAAGTATCAGTCAACTACTAGATAGTAACAATCAATTGATGAATCCTTAAACTCTGAGTTTGGAGTTTGAGAGGGTTTAAGATGATTTATTATATATTAGTCGACTGATAAGTATGAATAATCGACTGATGATACTGTTGCAACAAATAAAATATCTGAAAATCAACTGATCAACTTGATTGATCATGATCAAACGATTGATAGAGTAGAGCAATCAACTGTTGTCTCTATACACAGGGCTGAAAATAAATCGAACATTTATGAATAAGCTTTGTGTTTTGCTTGATAAGAGCTTATTTATATTCGTTTAATACACATAAGATCAATTAAATGAGCAATCTTGAACAACTTATTAAACTAAATGAATAAGCTTGAACACATATGTGTTCAGCTCATTAATGTTCATGAATAATGTTCATGAATTATGGGCACCTACGTAGTCTCCCAGGCATCTAAGGTTCAAGTTCAAACTATGATGCATTACAGGATGAATTTTCTCCCGTGGGAGGTTGGGACTAAGAAAGTCGGGTTGTTTGACCACTCGCTACAAGTGCTTTTGAATTTACCTTGGTGACCGATGGAAAACTTCTATGGAACTAGATAAATCATCCCAGGATTAATCAGTTCTAAGAATTGGATACCTAGTGCTAATGAAAAAAAATGAATCATGTTCATTAATAAAAATCTTTTCAACATACTAAATAAATAAAAAAAAATTAAAAATAAATAAATTTATATTATGAAGCTCATAATTAATCAAACAAATTTAAAATATAAAAAATATCAAACAATCAAATAAGTTTGAATTGAGAGTTCGATAATATCTGACTGAATCAGGATTTAGCTCGTAAAAAAGAAATCAAGTCAAACTTAAATAATCATTTCAACAGCTTAATTCATTTTAAACTCGACTTATACTGACTTGATTCGATTATCTTATTAAATAAATTTGAACATCATAAAACTTAATTCGATTTAATTCGTTTACAACTCTATCCCTTCCTACACAATAAATATAAATATTAAATGGATTTTTAACTATATTTAAATTTACGTCCGTCCTTTACTAAATCGGTTACCGCGCGTAGGCGTCCCACACTACTTTTGAAGCAGAAAGGTCTGGGCATTAAACATACTACCTAATTTTTGTACAATCATCCACTTGAATCGAATCCCGGATCTGAAAAATGCATAAAAACTCCACCTAAAAGTTCCTCAAGGAAAAACTTCTGACTCGAATTGAATTCTGAGAAAGATACGTCACTTGATTTCTAAACCAGTGGCTTTGCTAAATGATGGTTGCCTTTCTTGTCCCTATCTCTCACCACCATCAACAATCAACTGCCCTGAACCGCTCAACTCTGGCAAAGCTAACTCAAACGCCATTATGAACACTGAAATTTTGACCATTAGGTATGTGTTTGAGATGAATGCGGTTAGGGTCTAATAAAATAGCAAGGCTTTTGACTTATTGCATGGTCAATTAAGTGCAATTCCCTGGAAATCTAAAGAATGAAATCGCCCAAAAAGGCTAAAGGCTCCTTGAAAAGTGCACAAAGGAGGCACGCCTGTATCGTTGCAAAACAATAATTAAGAAGCACAGAAGCAGAGCACTCTGCTATTGTTCCTGTGATCGGCTAAACCCGTTATTTGCATGACAGTCAACAAAACAGTAGGAAATAACACTTGCTGAAGCATAGAAAAAGTACACTTCTGGATCCATATGACAATCTGAGTATGAATTAATATAATAAACTTAGTACTCACCTGTGAGCCTGCCCTTGTGGCTTCACCACGCACGCGCCGGCGCTTCTCTCTCCAGTGGCAGCCCTGGAGGACATTGGCGAAGCTTTATTGCTCCTCTTGCTGGTTTGATTTTGTGCTGACCCGCATATAACGGGGGCCATCGAGCCTTTGCATGGAGCATGCAGGTGGATGATGATCGGGTGGGTTGGGGTTTGATGGACGGGGAGGTAAGAATGCAAGGTGAGGTGGGAGCGAACTGGAGCAGACTGAAGCTGGAGGACGACGGGTAGCTACAGAACGAACAGTCCGAACCATGTTTACTGTGCATCGAAGCGTGACAACCACCGTTCCACATAATTAATGTGGTCAATAGTGTTACAAGTCCTTTCCATACTGGAGCCCTCAGGTATCAGCCACTACTCACGCATAAAAAGTATTTAAAATGTTCTCGAGACATAACTGAGTTAGTTACGATGGAATAAAATTATAGAAAAAGATAAAAATTTGAATCTCAACGAAGCTGAGACAATATCCTCTTCTATCGTAGTTAATTGCAGTTTCTCGATTTATCTCCTCATAGATGATCGTAAAGTCGATCATATGAGATTGATAGGATGATAAATTTCACATTTGTTACTGAAGAAATTCAAAGTGTGTGAGAATGAAATAAAATAAAGTGAATAAGGCAAATGATTTATTTTTTTTCTATGTGATTATAAAGTTATAGATTTGGGCCTTTGGCTAGAAGTTGAGGATTCGAATTCGAATAGTGGACTGTTGTAAGGCGCCGCTAGTCAACGCCAATCAATGGCCGACTAATACGGGGTCAATGGCTGATCAACATCCGATAAACCTTAGTCAATTGTTGGTCAATGCCCAGCCAACAAACTGGTTAACAGCCAACTTTCGGCGGCTGGCCGTGGTCGTCAGAGGTTGCCGTGGTGATCACTCGTCGGTGGTCGCCAGCGGTGATAGCTGGAGGTCAGCTGTCATTGGTGGTGATCCGATTGAGATCGGGACTGGTCAACAACAGATGGAAAGTTCAAATATAGATCAACGGCACTTACGAAACGTTGAGTCGATAAAGAGGAAAAAGTTGACTATTGGACTCAATTAGGATGATCTCAATGGTTGATATTCTAAAAGGGGGTTGAGTCAGATTTCAATGAGACATCTTCGATACTTAAGTCATTTTTTTTAAAATAGCAAATAGGCGAGATAGGGTAAAATAATATAGATCTACTCAGGTTGATCCCGAGCTAATCGAAAATAAAAGCTCCCAAACTGCCTTCTTTTTTTCTCACGTTCTTCCTTTCTCCTATCGTAAATCCGATCGGTAGCTCCTTCTCACTATCATTGAGTGCCCCCCACCCCGCTATAGTTTGGGTAAGTTACAACATGTATTCCGTCTTTTTCAAATGACACACTTGTATCAAAGGATGTAGCACTTCGTAATTGTCACCTATGTACTCGAATTTGATCTCTTAAAACCTCCGACTTTCAAGTGTTCTTGGGATCTCTAGCCCTCAGTTTCCGAATATTCGGTCGACCCTAGTGAATGCCTTGGTGCTCAGTCACATTGTCTTTCCTTTGAAAAATGTAGGTCTCATCATCGTGAATGACGGTGGTCAGTAACATTGTCTTTCCTTTGAACAATGTGGGTCCCATCATGGTGAATCACAGTGTCTTTCCTTTGAAAAATGTGGATCCCATCATGGTGAATCACAGTGTCTTTCCTTTGAAAAATGTGGATCCCACCATGATGAATGTCATGGTGGTTTTTTATTGCAAAAAGTCTTAATGTACATCCTAGGTGCCCCTCCATAGTGCACCCTAAGACCTGTAGAAGGAAGATAAATCATGGTATCAATAAGCGGGATTCGAATCTTGCTCTATTATTGCAATTCTACTCTTGAGTACCAATTCAGTTACACCCATGGGGGTATGTCATGGTGGTCTTTTTACCTGAGAGAGAGAGAGGGAGAGCAAGGGGTTCATGTAGGTGATGTAAGTATGTTTTGCTTTTTCATTTTGATCTAAGACCTCTCCAATCAATCCTCGGGTGCTTCCTCTTCCTTTTTGATCCCCTCTTTCCCTTTGTTATGAGCGATGAGCAATCGACTGACATGAGGTTTGATGTGTGTTTTTATATATAATTTTTTTGTATTATTTTGCATGCATTTTGTTACAAGGTGTTAGAATCGATGGAGTCAACATATCTCCACAATGAAATAATATTCTCCACTTTGGAGTTAAGTCATCATGGTTTTATTTTTTGACTTTTACTTAAAAGGCTTCATATCAATGGAAATATCTTTTATCTTATAAATTTATGATCTTCTTCGTATATTTCTAATGTGAGACTTTAATTGTAATCCCAACAATCTTCCCCTTAAACGAAAGACTACCATACTTCAATCGAGGCTAGCTTGACATCCAATCTCTTGATCCACCAAACCCTCCTTGCCTCGATGTTCAATCCTCTTGATCTGTTAAGATTACCTAATATCCGATCCAACTGATCTATTAATACTTTTTACCTACCTCGAGAGTTTATAATGGATTTTACTAGGAGTCCACCTACTATTATCCTCATGATCTAGGTCTCTCCTACCTCCTTCATTTTTCCTGAAGTTCTCTATCTGGCTCCACATAAACCATGTCTCTGATATCAATTGTTAAAATCGATAGAATCAATATATCTCCACAATGATATAATATTGCCCACTTTGGACCTAAGCCTTCATAATTTTATTTGTAAATTTTACACAAAAAGACTGATATCAATGAAGATATCTTCCATCTTATTAAACTCATGATCATTTTTATGTATTTTCATAGTGGGACTTTGATTGTAATCTTAACAATCCTCCCTTCAAACGAAGAACTACCATATTGCAATTTGTTAGTGTTAGCTTTAGAGACAATCATGAGATGCTTGACTATCATATTTTATTAATAAAGGTAAAGTTTTAGTTATTATATTTATTTCATATTTACGCCAAATGAATAAGTATAATAATGTCCTTGGGTAGTAGGTTCTAATCTATATCATATCAATTGGTTGAATTGATAATGAAATAATGTAGAGAATACTACTCTTAATTATTCCTAGTCAAGCATTAATATACAAGGACAATATTAATTGTGTTAAGACTAGTGTGTAGGTCAATTGATGACTTGATCTCACAAGTCATGGATATGAGATATCACGTTGACACATAGATATATATTAGAGAATATATACTGAATTGATCCGCCATGAGAAAGTTTCATGGATCGTTATATGAGTATTATAAACTTTCTCATAGCGACTATTGGTACGAATAGTCTTTAGATCTGAAGTCACTACAGTTCCCTACATAAGGAGTTGTATACTTTAGTATCGTCAAACATCACCTGTAATAGGATGGACTATAAAGTTGATTACTAGGTATGCAATGAATTATGCGGAGGAATGTGAGTGATGTAATGAGATATATCCCTCCCATATGATGGAATTGATATCTGTGGGTCTCTTGATCAAGTAACGACTACTAGAACGATGGTCTTACTCAAATGAGTCAATATGAGATATTAAGTTCATTTGCTTGAGTGAGTCTAATCGGGGATCAAGAAAAATAAAATTTGATAAGAGGATGACACAGTCTATGCTTCATTGATCAATCTCGATATCGAAGATAGAAGGACAAAGTCATACATTATAATAGACACGAAAAAGTTAGATTGGATCTTGACTTTCTCGTCACTTGGGCAGCAATGATACATTGCTAGATACCACTCATTGTTTATGTGTCTAAAGTAGTTTAGATACATTGCTAACATTACGAGAACCTATTGGGTCACATACAAAGAACGCGATATTTCAGAGATAAGTTGATTTTAGTTTGACTAAAATATGATCCAAAATTAGATTAATTGAGTTAAATTTAAATGAATCCAATTGGATTATGGGATTGAATCTAATCCGAGTTTGACACATTTAGATTAAACTCAACCACTTAATAATGGATAATATTCATTAAAAAGTTTATAAAGAGGAAGGTTAAGAAACATTCTAATCATTGGATGAATAGAAGATGAAGAACCAAAAAGAATACCAAAAGTTTTTTGTATTCATTATGATTTATGAGCATTAAGAGGAGGGGAAGTTCAAGGGGCAAAGACCCTTTGTATTCATTGGATGAATACAAAAAATGATTCTTGTAATTTTGAAATTGAGAGAGTGTCCATCATCCCTCTTCTTCCTCCTCTCCTTCTTCTTGGCCAAAACACACAAGGTGTGTTTTTGGTCCTCTTGTCTTGTGAACCATTCCAAGTTGCTAGCACAACTAAGGTGATTCATTTCTGAGATCGAAATCGTATTCGTGCGGATACTATTAGAGGCACGACCATTCTGATCGTGCAAAGATTCGACGAACCAAGGATTAATGGGATACGCTAAGGGTACACAACAAAGGTATAGCTCTTAGTTAGAACTTTGTATGAACTTTTTACATGAATTATTAGAAGGGATCCTATTTTCTGTTGCGTATATTGTTATTTTTTGCATAAGAGATATCAATAGTGGTATTAGAGCCACTTACGAAAGATCATACAAAGCTTAGTGTTTATATGTGATATAGAAATTAGGCATGTGTTTTATTATGAGTTGCATAATCGTTTGAG
Organism: Curcuma longa; assembly: GCA_025388495.1. Classification (NCBI taxonomy): domain Eukaryota; kingdom Viridiplantae; phylum Streptophyta; class Magnoliopsida; order Zingiberales; family Zingiberaceae; genus Curcuma; species Curcuma longa. Next base: position 11,129 of record JAOBBC010009582.1, read on the forward strand.
CATTTTGTCGAGTAGATAAGGATCCCCACAACTATGAAATAATATTCACTACTATTATGGGCATATCCAACAAATACTGCATCGAACGTTTTAGGTCCGATCTTTACTTGCTTTGGTTTAGGTACTTCGACCTTTGCTAAGCACCCCCATACTTTCAGGTATTTGTACGATGGCTCACGGCCTTTCCATAGTTCGTATGAAGTTTTATCACTTTTCTTGTAAGGGATTTTGTTGAGAATATGATTTGCCGATAATATAGCTTCCCCTCACAAGTTATGGGGTAAGCCTGAATTTATCAATAAGGCATTCATCATCTCCTTTAGCGTCCGATTTTTATGTTCGGCAACACCATTTGATTGAGGTGAGTAAGGCACCGTTGTTTGATGGATAATGCCAAATTCTGAACAAAACTTATCAAACGGTGCATCATATTCTCCACCTCTATCACTACGAATTATTTTAATTTGTTTGTCAAGTTGATTTTCAACTTCTGTTTTATAGGTTCTGAACGCCTCTATGACTTCGTCTTTACTTCTTAAAAGAAAGACATAATAGAACCTTGTGCAGTCATAGATAAAAGTAATAAAATACTTTTTACCTCCTTAGTTTGCATGAATTTCAAGTTACATAGATCATTATGTATTAACTCTAGAGGAGTCGTTGACCTTTCCACTGAATGAAAAAGTAGTTTCGTCATTTTTGCTTCTACGCACACTTCACATTTGTGCGTTTCATCAACATTGACATTCGATAATAAATTTAATTTGACGAGACGTCTCAGAGTATTATTATGCACATGTCCGAGTCGATCATGCTATAAATTAAAACACTCAGCAACGTAGCTCGAAGCCTTTATTTTATTACCCTCAGATTTATGGAGTACATGCATTACAACCATTTTGAACAGATTCTGTTCTATATACCCCTTTCCTACGAAGACATCATTCTTCGTAAGTACAAAGCTGTCTGATTGGAACTCTAGTTTAAAGCTGGCCTTAACAAGTGCCGATCCAGAAACTAAGTTCTTCCTGATGTCGGGAACATGCAGAACATCAATGAGCGTCTTCCCAGACGTCATTTTCAGAACAACTTTTCCGATTCTAATAATCGGTGATGTCGTGGAATTGCCCATATAGAGCTTTTTTCTACTTATCAGAGTATACTCAGAGAACATCGTCTTATCCGAACAGATATGACGTGTTGCTCCAGTATCGATCCACCACTGCTTCGGGTTATCATCCACCATGTTGGATTCAAACACGACCCCAATGAGATCCAATTCCATGTCATCAGAAGTTGCGACTTGGTTCGCAGCACCTTTTTGACCCTTGGATGGTATCTTCGGGCGTCTACAGCCTTTTGACATGTGTCCTGGCTTTTCCCAGTTGTAGTATGAGCCCTTGAACTTCTTGCCTTCGGTGTCCAAATCATGCAGTATTAATTGCATGTCTTGGACTTGAGACATCTCACTTTTGGAATCCACCATTTTGAAATCCAAAAATCGATCGACGATAAATTTCTTCAATCCGGCATTTTCGATCTTGTATTTCTTTTCAAGTGATTCCCATAGAGATTTTACCATCTCCATCGGACTATACACGTTATACAACATGTTGTCCAATGCATTGAGAACATAATTACAACACAAGAAATCTCCGTGCGACCACATATCGTAATCAGCCTTACTACCTTCCGTAGCGGCTGGCGGGTCTTCACGCAAAAATCGTACGAGGTTTAGCGTAGTCAGATTGAACAACATCTTCTGCTGCCA
>JAOBBC010009675.1:0-12893 GCA_025388495.1 Curcuma longa
CGGACGACGTCATAGGTCTTCGGCTCGAGAGGATTGAGCTGCCCTGTGCCAGGCTCCGCCGCGAGCGCCGGGCCATCCGGCGGCGCCCAGAACCTGTTCTCGCACGTGACGATCTCTGGATAAGCCTCTGCCCACGACCCCGTGTGTCCTATAGATGATCAAAGAACGAAAATGAGGACCTAGCCATAGCCGTCTCGAGTGAGGCAAATTAACGAACAGGTAACGGTGGCAAGGTAAATAGCTTACCAGGGGCGTCGATCTCAGGGACGACGCGAACGCCGCGGCGCATGGCGTATCGCACTACGCGGCGGACGTCTTCAGGAGAGTAGCGCATGGAAGGGCCGTAGGAGCCGCGGAGCGCAAGCTCCGGCACGGAGGGCAGGAGGATGGGGAAGGATTGTGAGTCCGTGATGTGCCAGTGGAAGACATTGAGCTTATTGTGACTCATGGCGCGAATGGTGCGGAGGATATCGCGGACGGGGTAGTAATTGCGGGAGGTGTCGAGGAGGAGACCACGGTGGGGAAACAGGGGGCGGTCTTCGATCCGGATCCCGGCGGGGATGGCCGGCGGGTCGCCCCAGGCGAGTTGGGACAGGGTCTCCAGGCCGCGAATCGCGCCCCAGGTGGTGGCAGCGACGAGCTCGGCGAAGGAGGAGGAATTGTCGGCGGAGATGGATAGTCTGTAGGACTCATCGACGGCGTGGACGAGGGGGGCGGAGGGCTCGGAGACGGTGATGGCGAGGGAGGCGAGAGGAGGAACGTTGGAGGAGAGATTCAGGGGCGGGGGGCGGAGGGGGTAATGGCGCTCGGTGTGGAGGAGGCGAGTGTAGCGGGCGGTGGCGGCGCGGAGGTAGGGGTTATCCGGGTAAGGGTTGGGGATGCGGAAGGAGGGGGACAGAGCGACGGCGATCGGGGCAGCACCGGGCCAGGAGACGGAGGTGGGTTTAGGCCAGACGTTGATCCGGATTTGGGGCGGCTGCGAGGCGGTCGAAAAAGTGGCAGAGAGGAAAATGGCGTTGAGTAGAGAGAGAAAGAGAAAGGAGGCCATTGTCCAATGTGAGTCTGGTAGAATTGCGAGGTTGTGGTTTTAAATAGCAGTTATTTATATGGGTAAAGGGATGTTAGAATTCCAGTCACGATCTCAATTCTTTATTGTTGGTGTTACATTTGGCCGATACCATTTTATTTTATTTTATTTTACTGCAAATGCATACGAATACAAATGCGTGCGCTCAGTGAGCACCCCGGCCGGCGGGATGCAACGGGCTAATAAAAATGGCAACCATAATTATTAAAATAGCAACTTGAACCTACTTTGGTAATTTTCTATAAAAAATTAGATTTTCTTTAGACGTATATAGCAGTTTTGATGAAAAATATAATATAAATCTGTATTAATCAAATTCCATATGAGCAAAACGTAAAGGGTATCCTAAATCATATAAATTGTCAAAAAAATTCTTTTTTTAATTAAAAAGACACTCCATTGGATGTTTTATCTCGAAATATCTATTATTTTTAGAGATATTGTAGCAGTTATGAATAATTGCTATCATATGTATTAGCTATTTCAGTACTATTATAGTAGCTACGACTATAACAAATAGAACGTGTCATTGCTCTGTAACCATTATAACATATAACGACTTGTACAATATTATTGTAGTATTGTAATAACTAGTAATTAGCTTCAACAATTGCGTAGTAGTAGTTATTATAATTATTTTAAAGTGTTTTTGATTAACTTAAAATAATTTTGTTGAAGTTTAAAAAATTTGATCAAGTTGATAAAAAAAAAATTTTTATATAATAGTGTTCAATATTTATAATTTAGGATATAGGATTTAGCCAACTATGCAATAACTATTTAGTAGCTTTTACAACTATATATTAACTACCTAAGCCGTTGTTATAATTATTTTAAAGTGATTTTAATCTAAGCCATTTGAACACAATTAGTAAAGAGTACTAAGATATAATAATAATTTGTATATAATAATTTTGATTAAAATAAAAGTTAATCTTTCATGTTGTAGTCACTACTAAATAGCCACAATATATTATAGCAACTAATTTTTAGCTGTTACACATTGTAGCAATTACTAATAGTGTTGGTGCAGGGAGTATTGAAATCGAACCTATATTTTGATGTTGGCAAAAGTTTAAAGTTAAATATTGTTTGTGAATTAATGAACTGATCTAAGTGTTCAAATAGCACAACAGACAAGTCCCAGTTGGAGATTAAACAAAGAAATATTGGTGTAGGGAGTATCAGATAATCGAACCTTAGTTTTGATAATGGCAAGAGGTTCAAGTTAAGTGTATGGTGATTACTAACGGGCTTATCTAAGTGCGCAGGGAGAATAAGAAAATCCTAGTTTAGACTAGGTATAGGCAAGTCCTAGGGGAAACTAGGCAATGGAAGTCCTAGCTAGAGGCTAGGTAGTGGAAGTCCTGGTCTGAAGGACTAGGCAGAAGTCTTGGCAAATCAAGTGCACCATGTAAAGTTCAGGCAGGTCAGGTGGACCAAATGGCTAGTAGTAGAAGTCTAAGCAGGTCAGGTGGACCAGATATCTGGCGGTGGAAGTATAGGCAGGTCAGGTGGATCAAATATCTAGCAGGAAATTCTGAGGGCCGAGGATCGAGGCTAAACAGAAAGTCCAATAAGTCTGGAAGACTTATTAGCAAACAAGTAAATTCTCCCGAGTGGAGTGGGTAAGGACGCGTTCTCAGTGTGGGAAAAGTAAGCATTGGTCTAACCTAGGATTTCATTGGAAATCCAAAGTTAAGATCAAAAATAGTCGTAAGACTATTTGTTCCTTCCTGTTACCTTTTGGTTTATGCTAACTTGTAATGCAGGAAAGGAGGGGTGGAAACTTTGATTTCGAGCGCCTTTATCTTGATCCAAGCAACCAGAGCCTAGGCTCCCGGATTGGTTCCAAGCGATCGGACGTCAGCAGAATGGGGCCAGTGAAGCAGTGAAGTGGTAGAGTCCCAGTGGTCGGGACACCTCAGCTTCCAGGTGTCCGAATTCGAATAAGCGTTGCGGAAGTCAAAGTTCATCTGAAACCTCCACGTCAGCATATAGGCTCCCGGAAAGGGATATAGGCGCCTAGAAGTGTCGGGTCCGTAGCGCCAATGGAGATTAGCAGACAACGTGGAGGTGCTTGGAAAGGTTTCCAAAAACCTCGAAAGTCCTATATAAGAGCATCGAGGGAGACCCCTCAGAGAATCAATTTAGAGACAACCAACGACTGTCTGCATGTAAAGCAATACCCCAGAACATCGTCGTAACGCCGAAATGCTACACGAGAAGACTGCATCTACTTCACTTCGGTAAACTTTAACGATTTGTATTTAATTTCTAAGGACGGTAACGTTATTATTGCTCCTATATTTGTGTAATCATTAACTCTATTTCGTAAGAGAAGAGTTATTTAGTTGATTGTCCAATGTAAACGATCAAACTAATTGTGGGTCATGGAGTAGCTGCTTGTGGCTGTGAACCAAGTAAAACACTCATGTTTTTGTATTGTGTGTTTACTTTCCGCTGCATTTACAACTTTGATCGTACAAATTCATGGGCGAATTTATGAATTTTAAAAATGCTACTGATAATACTATTCACCCCCCTTTAGTGCTCTCAACGATCCTACAATTAGTATCAGATCGAGGGGCGCTCGAACATAGTGCAACCACTGGTCGAGCAAGTTTTCTAAATTTTTTGAATTTTTTTTCAATTTGATCTATCTTTCTCCCGCACTACTCATCCAAGACTAAGTCTTGGTACGTTTTTCTTGTTTCTTTGTGTACAAGAGTCAATGGCCTATCAGGAAGGTTTCAGTACCGCAAGGTCACCTCTGTTCTCTGGGGAGGACTTCATCTACTAGAAAGGTAGAATAGAGTACCACCTAAAGACATAAGTGGAAATATGGATCGCCATTCAAATAAGATTCATAATCCCGTCCGATAATGATGATCTACCATAAACTTGCGACAAATGGGATTCGACCACCAGGAAGAAAATTGAAGCTGGCGTAAAAGCTATCTAAACACTACAATGCAGATTGACCAAAGAAGAGTTGAACAGAGTCGGATCTTTCATCAGCGGCAAGGACCTATGGAACAAGCTAACAGAACTATACAAAGGTACATCAGACACAAAGGTCAGTAAATGAGACCTCCTCATCAACAATTTATACAACATTAAGATGATGGAAGGAGAATCAGAAAGTGGATTGCACACAATGATTCAAGACTTGCTGAACGAACTACACGCGATTAGACAACATGTTGAAAATCGGGATGCCATAAGGTACGCACTGAAAGTGTTCCCTAGGAACACGTTGTGGGCATTGATGGTGGATGCTTACAAAATCTCCATGGACCTTTGAAAAATAAAACTTGATAAGCTATTTTTTTAAGTTTGAATTACATGAATAAATCAATGCTATAACGGAAGAAAAAGGTATAACTCTAATTGCAGAACCAACCAAAGAAAAGAGGTCTAGAAAGTAGATAGAAGAGGAGTCTGATGAATCATCAAATTCAAAAAGTAACGATGATGTTACAACCGAACTTGTTAATCTAGTTTGGAAGATGCTACAGAAGAAGCGCGGCGTAAAAAGATCGAAAGTGAAGAAGGTGATGCAAAAATCAAATTCCAACAAATCATCTACCAACAACACGAAGCTCACCTGCTATGAGTGTAAAGAAAAAGGTCACTTTAGATCTGAATGTCCCAATTAGAAGAAGGAGCGCAAGTCAAAGAAAAAGACACTTAAAGCAACGTGGGATGAATCTTCATCAAAAGAATCAGAAGAAGAAACAACCACAAGCTTCCTTGTTCTTCCAATTTGGGATAAACCAACTAGAACAGACGGTGAGTCAGACGGTGAGTCAGACAGCGACTCAAGCTCAAGCCATGGATCTGCATCTATTTCAGAAGGACCCACACCCACTGTAAGCATAGATAGACTTTATTCAATTATTTATAGTTTATCAAAAAAGCTAGCTAAATCAAATGCCCAAGTTGAATCACTCCAAAAGGAGGTAGCATTCCTTAAGGAGAAAGTCAACTCTAGATCGTCAACTAAAGCTGCTCAAGTTGAGAACTAAACTCAACTCAAACTTGAGGAAGAGAATTCCCAACTGAAACTTCAAATTGACAATCTGAAAAGATCGCTGAAAAAAATCACCTCAAGATTCAAGTATCTTAACATGATTTTTGGAAACCAAAGGGTTGTATACAACTGATCTGGGCTTGGACATAAAGCTAAGCATAGAGCATACATTATATTATTGAATAGACCCAAGAAACCAAGAGTCCAAGCATAGGTTCTCAAGTCCAAACTGACCAATCCAGTTGGAACGAACCAATACTGGGTCCCCAAGGATCAAATACATTATTTAACCAGATCCAATAGGGGTCATGATCCAGGGGGCCTAAAACCGTGCATGTTAAATGAAATTACTTACAGTAATTGCTTTTATTTTTTATAATTTTTTTATTATTTGCTTTAGAACAACCTAGGCTAGGTAAGGACTTAAATTTGGTTAATACTTGCCCAACATAATATCAGGGTGGGGTAAGATAATAGTACGTTAGGAAAACTTAGTTTAGGTAGTCAAGTAGGGTAAGGAGTATCTTACTTGGTTTGTTTAGCTAAGTCGAATTAGCCGAAGCTACCTTGTCACATCCTAAACTAGTTAGACCAAAGTTTATCCCTAGATTAACTAAATATATAATTCCTTGAACCATCTTTATCTTAGAAAGTTGTCGTTGTTCCAATAACTAAGAAGGTCTTTGTGCCTCACCACCGCCTAGAAGTTGACTCTTGAAATGTATGTTTAGTAAGTCAAAAGGTTAAACTTGAATCTAACCCAAGGTTAATCAAATAATAGATAACAATAACCTTAATCAATTAAGTAAGATAAAATTGAGAAATCATCTCACACAATCCATAGGATTAACTGTGAAATCATCTAGAAATGGGTGAAATGAAAAATAGGAAAGAACCATCTATCTTTAAATTCACGATAGATCCAAACCAAGTATCTTTTGTGTAGGAGCACAAAGACTTGGATCAATAGATGTTGGATAGTGGATGCTCTAGACACATGACTAGAGGCATATCAAAGTTCACCAAACTAAAATTCAAGAACTTAGGATCTGTTGCCTTTAGAAACAATGGAAAACTTAAGGTAATCGGATCAGGTAATATTGAACTAGACTCAAACTTTATAATTCATAAAGTTCTTTTAGTTAACCAATTTAAACTCAATTTACTAAGTATTAGTCAACTGTGTGACTTTGGATATGTTGTTTGATTCACTAAGACCAAATGCATAATTGAAAATCTAAATCAAAGGATTGTGTATAATTGATCCAGACTCAGATATAAAACTAAATCACAATACAAATCATATTTGTCATTAGTAAATAGAACCAATAGATAATGAGTCCATATATGGGTTCTGAAGTCCAATTTGACTAATCAAGTTGGACTTAACTAATATTGGGGCTCCAAGGATCAGATTCATTATTTGACTAGACTGATTCAGGGTCTTGGTACAAGGGGAGCAAATAGAAAATTATTTTAATTAGATAAATTACATTATTATCTGATTTACTATTTTTGATACATGCTTAGTTTAATTATATGCTTAAATTAGAATAGTTAGTTAAAAAAGGTCAACCAACCTTGATAATATAGATCAGAAGGGATTGGGATGATAGTGGTTAGGGAAGCTGGGGTGAAGCATGTCGAGGTTGAATCATATGTGTTCTACCTGGTGCACTCGGTCTAGTGGAACTAATTGAAGTTACCCCAGTTCAACATGAGCTAGTTAGACCAAGAGTTAGTATTAAGTCTCTTGGGTTGATTATTTTAGAAAAGTTATCTTAGGCACGTGGTTACTTTAATGGCGTCTAATGTGTTGGAGCAGGGAACACCAGACGATTGAACCTTGGTTTTGATGATGACATGAGATTTAAGTTAAGTGTATGGTGTATATTGATATGTTTATCTAAGTGTGCAGGGAGCACAGGAAAGTCCTAGTTGAGGCTAAGAAAAGTAAGTCGTAGTTGAGGCTAGGCAAACCAAGTCCTAGTGTGGAATCTAGGCAAAGGAAAGTCCCAGTTTGGAGGATCAGACAGAAGTCTTAGCAGGATCAAGTGCACCAGGTGCAAGTCCAGGCAGGTTAGGAGGACCAGATGCATGGCAAAAATCTAGACAGGTCAGTTGTACCAGATGCATGGTGGAAGTCTAGGCGGTCAAGTGGACTAGTTGCCTAGCAACAAATCTTGGGGGTCGAGGATCAAGGCTAAGCGGGAAGTCCAACACGTTTGGAGGACTTGTTGGCAAATAGGTAAATTCTCCCGAGTGGAGTGGGTAAGAGCACGTTCCGGAAGTGAAACAGTAGGCATCGATCTAATCTAGGATTTTACTAAAAATTTGAAGTTAAGACCACTTAACAGTTTGAAACTGTTACTTCTTTTCTGATACCTAATTTGATTTTTGTTCTAACTTGTAATGCAGGAAAGGAGGGGCGAAAACTTTGATTCCGGGTGACCTTATCCGGAATCCAAGTGACCGGGAGTCCAAGCGCCTGGATTGTTGATCCAGGCGATCGGACGTTAGTGGAACCAGGCCAGCGAAGTAGTGAAGTGGCATTGTCCTAGTGGTTGAAACATCTCAACTTTCAGGTGCCTGGATTGGTTCCAGGCGCCCAGATTCGGATAAACACAGGGGCAGTCAAAGTTTATCAGAACCTCCACGTCAGCAAATAGGCCATTGGAAGTGCTGAGTTAGCAGCGCCGACGGATAACGTGGAGGCACCTGGAAAGGAGTTCTAGGCGCTCGGAATGCCCTATAAAAAATCTTCGAGGGAGAGCCCTCAGAACATCAATTCAGAGCAACCCAATGGCTGACTACGCGTGAAGGATCATTTTGGAAGTCGTCGTAACGCAGGAGTTCTGCACCGCAAATCTGCATCTTCTACTTTGGTTTGGTAATCGATTACTTTGTACTTAATTTACATAGAACGATAATTGTTTGATCAGTTCTATTTTTTCTTGTAATCGATAAAACTCCTCTCTGTGAGGAAGGAGTTTATTAGTGGATTGCCCAACGTAAACGATCAATGATCGTGGGCCTTAGAGTAGCAGCTTGTTGTTGTGAACTAAGTAAAAAATTATGCCTCTTCTTGTTTGTGTTTTCGTACTTATTATTTTCGTTGCAAACTTTATCTCTGCTTAATCAAATTCATGAACGTAAATGATGATTTTATGAAAATCGGAGAAAACGCTACATATAGCGCTATTCACCCCCGATAGCGCTCTCTTCAATCCTACAATTGGTATCAGAGTGGGGTGCTCGAACGTAGTGCAACCACTGGTCGAATAAGTTTTTCAATATTTTTTGGATTATTTTTTAGATTTTTTAAAAGTTATTTTATTTTTCCTTTCGCATTGCTAATCCAAGGCCAAGTCTTGCAATAAGTTTTTCTTATTCTTTCTGTATGCCAGATCAATGGCCCATCAGGAAGGATTTAGTACCACAAGGCCACCACTGTTCTCTGAGGAGGACTTCATCTACTTGAAAGGTAGAATGGAATACCACCTGAAAACTCAAGTGAAAATGTGGATAGTCATCCAGACGGGATTCACAATCCCGACTGACAATGATGGTTTACCACAGTCTTGTGACAAATGGGATATGACCACAAGGAAAAAGATAGAGGCAGATGCAAACGCAACCTAGACTCTGCATGTGGGTTGACCAAGGAAGTCGGGCCTTTCATCAGTGCAAAGGACCTTTGGAATAAATTGATCGAATTGCACGAAGGCACATCGGATACGAAAGTTAGTAAGAGGGATCTGCTGAAGAACAAATTGTACAACATTCATATGATGGATGGAGAATCAGCAAGTGCTCTACACGCAAGAATTCAAGACATTTTGAACGGTCTACATGCAATCGGATAACCAGTGGAAAATCGAGATGTGATAAGGTATGCTTTGAACGCGTTCCTAAGGAACACTTTATGGGCATATATGATGGATGCTTACAAGGTCTCTAGGGACCTTTCAAAAATTAAATTAGATGAATTATTTTCTGAATTTTAATTGCATCAACAAACTAATGCCGAAGTGGAAGAGAAAGGTATAGCTCTTTTTGTAGCTACATCTAAAGAGAGGAAATCCAAAAAGGCAACAAAAGAAAAAACTGACACATCAGACTCCGAGAGCAATGACGAGGTAACAACGGAGTTGGTGAATTTGGTCCGTAAAATGCTGTGGAAGAAGCACGGTATTAAGAAGTTGGAGGTGAAGAAGGTGGTCCAAAAATCAAACTCCAACAAACCTTCAACTAACAAAACAGAACTGAAGTGCAACGAGTGCAACAAAAAAGGACATTTCAGATCAGAATGCCCGAATCAGAAAAAGAAATGAAGATCTAATAAAAAGCACTGAAAGCTACGTGGGACGAGTTATCATCAGAGGATTTACATGAAGAGCCAACGACAATCTTTCTCGCACTTCCAGCATGAGACAAACCAACGAAGATAGACAACGAGTCAACCATCGACTCAAGCTCAAGCCATGGATCTGCACGTTCCAACACTGCTGTAATACAGAGAAGTTGTATTCCATAATTTTTAGTTTAACTAAGAAATTGGCTAAGTCCAATGCCCTAGTTGAATCGCTCTAAGAGGAGATAGCTCTCCTCAAGGAGAAAGTCAACTCAAGACCGTCAACTAAAGTCCCTTAAGTTGAGGACTCAACTCAAGTTCAACTTGAGGAAGAGAATTCTCAATTGAAACTTCAAGTTGATAATTTAAAAAGATCGCTTGAGAAATTCACCTCAGGTTCTAAGTATCTTGATATGATACTTGGAAACCAAAGGGCTGGATACAATAGATCTGATATTGGATATAAAACAAAACATAGAGCATTCATGACATTACTGCACAAACCCAAGAAATCAAGAGGCCAAGCATGAGTTCCAAAATCTAAACTGAAAAATTCAGTTTGATCGAACCAATTCTAGATCCCCAAGGATTAAATATACTATTTGATCAGACCAATAGGGGTCATGATCCAGGGGGACCTAAAACTTTGCCTAATTGATTATCTATATTTTTTTATTATTTATTTTATTTCTACATTAGATTAACCTAGGATAGGTAAAGATAAATATTTGATTAACTCTTGTCCAACATAGTACCAGGGTGGGGTGAGATGATAGCACGTTAGGAAAAATCTAATTTAAGTAGTCAAGTGGGGTAAGGAGTACCTTGGTCTGCTTAACTAAGTCAAACTAGACAAAGCTACTTCACCACATCCTAAACTAGTTAGACCAAAGTTTTTCTCTAGATTAGCTAAGTATATGATTTCCTGAATCAACTTTGTTTTAGAAAGTGGTCGTTGTTCCGATATCCAAGAAGGCCCCTGCGGCCTGGAAGCTGATCCTTGAAATGTATGTTTAGAAAGTTGAACAGTTAAACTTGAATCTAACCCAAGGTTAATCAAATAATAAATAACTATGAAATTAATTAAATTAGATAAAATTAGAAAGTCATCACACACAACCCATAAGATTAACTATGTGATCATCTAGAAATGGTTGAGATGAAAAATAGGAAAGAACCAACTATCTCTAAAATCCATAATAGATCCAAACCAAATGTCTTTTGTATAGGAATACAAGAACTTGGATCAATGGATGTTCTAGGCACATGACTAGAGATTGATCAAAGTTCACCAAATTGAAGTTCAAGGACTTAGGATCTATTGTCTTTGGAAGCAATGGTAAACATAAGGTAATCGAATCAAGTAGCATTGGGTTAGATTTGAATTTTATAATTAAGAAAGTAGTTTTGGTTGAACAATTCAAATTTAACTTATTAAGCATCAGTCAATTGTGTGATTCTGGATATATAGTTAGGTTCACTAAGACAAAATATTAAATTAAAAATGTAGAAACCCCAGAAATTAAACTTACAAGAATTAGAAATAACAACATATACAATATTGACCTACCCATCTCTTCAATCAAGTGTTTATTAACACAACAAGAGGAAATCAAGTTGTAGCATAGAAGACTAGGTCACACTCATATTAGACTTATCTCAAAGATAAGTCAGAATGGCCTAGTAAGAAGACTACCTAAGTTAATACCACTAGAAAATGAAATTTATAATGCTTGCCAATAAGGTAAATAAACCAAGTCAACACATAAGGAAACCAATCAAAATTAAACTAATTCGATACTTGAATTATTACACTTAAACCTCTTTGATTCTCATGGGGCTAAGTCACTAAGCGAAAACCTGTACTGCTTAGTAATAATAGATGATTATTCTAGATTCACTTGGGTAAAATTTCTTAAATCTAAAGATGAAACCTTTAATAAATTCATAAATTTATGTAAATTATTAGAAAATAAAAAAGATGTAAAAATTAAAAGAATACGTAGTAATCATGGTGGTGAATTTAAAAACTCTAAATTTAATGAATTTTGTCAAGATAATAGATACCACCATCAATTTTCATATCCTAGAACCCCACAACAAAACGGGATAGTAGAAAGAAATAATAGAACCCTACAAGAAGCGGCTAGGACAATGTTAAATGAATACAACTTAACCAACAAATTTTGGACTGAGGCAATAAGCACAACCTGCTATATACAAAATCAAATACTAATTAATAAAAATCACAATAAAACATCCTATGAAAATATACTATAACAAAATACCTAATTTAAATTATTTAAAAGTCTTTGGATGCAAAGTACAAATATTAAATACAAAAGACTACTTATGAAAATTTACTTCTAAAACATCTCAAGGAATATTTCTAGGATACTCAAATATAAGTAGACCCTATAGAGTATATAATAAAGAAACATTAAAAGTTGAAGAAACCATAAACGTAGTATTTGATGAAGATAATTCTAAACTTAATAACAATAAACTTAATTAACTAACAATCAACTTAATGAACTCAATACTCAACCTAATGAATCAAATCAACAAGAGGAAGAAGAATTACAACCAAGTACTAGGGATATAGATCCTGAAAATATGTCTGACCCAAACCTAACTAAGCCAGAAACTACACAAGCACTAAGACTAAGAGCTAGTCACCCAACTGATCAAAGTTTGAGTGATCCAACTTTAGGAGTTCAAACTAGGTCATCTTATAGAAACCTAAGTCAGATAGCTCTAATTTCAAGTATTGAACCAAAGACAATAGAAGAAGCACTACCAGACCTTGACTAGATAATAGCTATGCAAGAAGAGCTGGCTTAGTTTGAGAGAAATCAAGTGTGGGATCTAGTTCTCAAACCTGAAAACAAATCCATAATAGAGACGAAATGGGTCTTCAGAAACAAACAGATGAAAAAGGGGAAGTAGTGTAGGGATATATATACTATAAGCCTGAGCTTTTGTAAGAACATCTGCAATTTTATTCATTCTAATGAGAATCATATGTAGTCAAAATATCTGTGTTTTACAGTTGTCCATTTAATTTATACTGTAGATAACATGGTGTGTGGTGCCACACAGAAGATCATGTTATCGGTTCCTTATAAGTTATAAAAGTGCTCACAACCATAATGGATAGGGACAAACCATTGAAACAGTTGTAGTGTAATTTGGTATTAGTTTATCTTAACTATAAAATTTCACTAGTACAATTTGTGTGTATCGAGCATGACCGATTGAGGTCGTTCGATTTATACTGACTATATAATCGGACTAAACCTCAATTATCATGGAAGTGCATACTCTTAATCCGGATACAATAACAAGCACATACACTTAGCATATATTTCTTTGATTCATCAAAGGGTGAGATTTATCTCGTTAGATCAAAAGGC
>JAOBBC010009767.1:0-22410 GCA_025388495.1 Curcuma longa
TTATCTCCTTTACTAGATTTTTGGGGCCTAATATAAAAGTCAATTATAGCCTTTGGGGCTATTTACGACTAATCCGACTAACTTGAATTTGAACATTTTTGTTACCTTATGCAGTGGGGAAAGTGACTATTGACTTTGATTGAAAGAAGGATGTGTCCTGCAACTCCAAATTCTAAATTTTGCCTTTAGTGAATTTGATAAATTTGCATCATTTTAACGACCGCCAGACCACAAGCCCAGACATCAAAAAAACAAACCAAAAAAGACCCACCTGACTCTGTAGCTGTAGCCTCGATGCCATTTTTAACTTAAAATTTTGAGCCTTATTATTATACTAATTTCTAAGTGTGTGCAGCTCATGCAAAATTCTTTATATTCTTTATTGAACAAGATAAATTTGTTAAGTCAAAGTGGATGTTGAAGTTGTACTTAATCTAATTGAAAAGAAACTCCCACAAACTCCCAAATGGAAATGAAATCCCACTACATTTGACCTATTATATGGAACAATAGTTATCATAGGGTAAGATTAACTTTCAGTTCTTCACTTAAGCAAGAACATGATGAGGCACGAAAAGTGTGAGACTGTAAAGGGTAGAGTGAATGGCCAAAAGACATTGAACTACTCTTGATGAGAGAGAGGAGCTAATGTGAAGTATTGTATTTTGAGCCACGAATATTAAGGAGAGGGTCATCTAAGATCTGAAGCACAAACTGAAAACAGTCCTCCCCTAATGAAAAAATTATAGAATTCTTATTCTGGTATAATTTATTTATATTTGTCTAGTTGAGTTTTTCAAAGAATTTTGAATGAATCAGTTCGAATTTGTCATTTGTAATTTGAATTCAAAGGTGAGAATTCGCATTCTATAGGAAGCTCACTTCTGTAATTACATAAAAAAGAAGGCTCGGAAAAGCAGTTTTTAGCTTTGGAACCATGAACTACAGAGGTAGGAGCTTCGACAGTTTACCTAAAGTGAGGATCCTTCTGAGAGGGGCAAGTGATTATCTTTCCGCCTTGAGGGTCTAGAATTGCTCTAAAGACGAGATTTCCTACTACCCTAAAATAAATATAAATTCAGATCTTGAGTAGTTTTGAATGGCCATGAACGACAGTATATGAGGGAAGAAAGGATTATTATAATATATATATACGTTTGACTTTGCTAGGGTGGGTACGAGTTAAAGATAAAGAGTGAGAACGAAGGGTAATTAAGAGTGATAACGAAGAGAATGAGGGAGAGTAGGGTATATAAAGAAAGGGTCGCTCATAGATGTACTAGCTTCGCTAAGTGGTAGATAAAGATAAAATAAGAATCTCTAAAAGCCTAATATAAAAGTAAATTGGTAAGAACTTAATTGCATATCTTATACTTTATATTTAATAGTTGCATAGGGGAAACGCAAGTAAAAAAGCAATTCATCTTACTCTATAAGTTAGTTGCTGGCATCGAAAGAAAGTTAGGGCCGAGTTAGAACTATCATTCTCGCATCTTTATATATTGGAATCAATTCATGGAATCAATTCATATAATTCAATCCACGTTTGAGTTTGCGACGGGAATAAGGAGGAGTTCCCCACTGGATAGTCAATCAAGCCATGGGAAGGCGATCCTTCATCAAATTCAAAGACTCCTTAGGGGGAAACATAAAGTGAGGGATATTGACTTTAAAATAAGATAAGAAAGGGGATAGCTCATCCATAAGGATGGGACGCATCTAAGACCTACATCGACGGGGGCATGATAAGATCAAAAGTGGAGTTGTTTTGAATCTTATACGTAACTTAATATACATGAACAACTGATGGAGAGGGCGAGGCAATACTATAATTTGTGGGCCTAAAATAAATATAAATTCCGCCATACTATAATATAAGTTCAACCCAAAAACCTAGTAAGTAATTATGTCAAGACCATTGACTACCTCTCGCTTACGAGTTAATGGACCAAAGACATTAACGACCTCTTGCTTAGGGTATAAAATAGCTCGACCGAGAGGGGACCGAACGGAAAGTCTCCTTTTAGGTACATGAGAATGATTTTTTTCTGTGCGGGGAACCATAAGAAGTCATAAGTCCGATAGACTTCAAATTCGAACTGATTCATTCATGTTATTTAAGTTGCGGATCGAAAGTAGTGTGAAATTCCCTCCAGTGCTTCATGTCATGATGGAGTCTCCATTACTGGCCCAAGGAAGCTACGCAAAGAGTCAATACCATTGTAGACCTCTTGCACGACGGATAAGTTTAGATTGAAAGTGGTTTTGAATAGTTCATGGCAAGTCTAGTTGAATATATGATAGTGTAGGGGCCATTGAGACTACGGAATTTATTTAGAATTTGCTTGGCCAAGCAAGCACGCGCCTCCACAGCTCTTTACCTGGACTAGTTGATCAGTAAACTTGGCTCGCTTCTAATTTAGCTCTAATCTAATATAATGGCCGCTCGCACGGTGAGCAATGCCCCTAGTGGAAACTCCCCGATGGGTGAGCCTACCACTATTGGATTCTAAAGATTGGAGGAGCATCCCCAAACTCAATCAAGACAGAGATAAGTTAGCCAAGCTAGCGATAAAGCTTGAAAGTCCATTCCGAGAGCCAAGCTATCTGGCGCCGTGAAAGAGGATAATGGGGACGGAGCAGAACAGAGCTAAAGGCGATTGCAAGCTAAGATGGGTTTGTTCTTTCTAATGCCTCGGAGAATTTAATCTCTGTCTCTTTAGCCCCACGTCGGCTCTTAAGTCTTCTTTCCGTACCCCCCTTCGGTCTGGGAGTGAAAAGTGTAGTTCAAGAAAGATGGAATATCAAGCACCCACTAGGAGGTAGGAGCGACAGCAACGTTAGCAGCTCCAGACTTAATGGAAGCTCCCCTCTCCCTAACTTGAAAAGCTCGCTTTAAAAGATCCTTGAACCCGCATCCTGAAGGGCCTTGAGCAAAAGTAAGAAATTATGCGGACGAAGAGTAGTTTGACCTTAGGGTACGGATATTCTGGTAGCTGAACTATCTTATTCATTTCTTAGGGAAAAATCCTTATAGCTCTACTTACTAAGGGGATAGTATGAAATAGCGAAATCCCCAGGGGAATATAAAATAGAAAATTATTAAAAAAAAAAGAACTTAACCAAGAGGTCCACAAGGGTGTACCATTGAGTCTTTCCTATCGGAATTTATATTTATTTTAGGGCCAAAAATCTAGTAAGTTACGTAAATAGCCCCTTTGGCTATTTATCTGCCCAATATATATACAGGGGTAGCAGAGGAACTTATATTATATACAGGCGGATTAGAACTTATATTATGAATGCAGGGCCAAAGGGGCTATTTATCTCCTTTTTTGGCAAATTATAGTATTGCGTCAAGGGTGTACCATTGACTCCACCCCTCGGTAGCGAACTCATGACTTTCCTAATTATCCGCCATTCTCGTTAGGTTCCCTCTCCGTAGAAATTACAATATTGCGAGCTATTACCTTGAAGTTCTTTTTTTTATCATATGAATTAGGTCACCCTCGCCCCCGGCACAAATTACATTTCAAAATCTGGTCCCATGTTTGCTTATTTTTCTCTCTCGTCATTTTCGCATGTGTGAAGCATTGAGGATCCAGTCATCTTCTATCTTATTGATGCATGTGTTCAGCATCTTGCTTCTAGTAATCTAGAATAAGAAATGAAACTACAAAAGTCTACTCAAGAGCTTGATTGAAAGTGTCTTAGGCAACCGAAGCACTTACTTAATTCACGGGACCGCAGTCCACTCTGGGCCTTGCTCAATTGTAGGAGAGATAAAAACTTGAATTCAAATTGTCCGAGTGAGAACTGAAGATGCGGATGAAGATATGATTATTTTATAAGACGAGTCCTCAGAGCTCAAATCTCCATAAGGATAAAAAGAATCTCATTTCTAAATTGAATTAGATCCCTCTCGTGGCGGCCCTCACTATATATAATAGATTCAAGTCTAGTTGTAAATTCCATATTGGTTGGTGCCTTCTCCTGTAATTACCTTCATTCACTACTGATGCGGAGGATAGATTAAAGAGCTCATAAAGTAAAGGGCGGAGTCAATGGCTTTGGGCCATTAACAACTTGCTGGAGGAAAGAAGTGCTCGACTGTAAAGGAAAGAGTTGTACACCATTTACGTAATACCTTAATTTGCTAGAGGGACTCCATTTGTATTTTGTATAATATAAGAATGGTTTGCTACGATGCATGAATAATAAAAAAAAGTACCTGTGAGCTTTGGAACCATTCACCACGTAGGTCTGATGTACCAAAAAGATAAGGGACTCAGGCCCTGTATATATATTTGGCGACGTGGACTAAAAGAGATTCGACAAGCGGCAGTCCATTCATATTCTAACTTAAGCGAATCCAAGTGCGTACTCTTCTGAATATACTTTCCACTTGAAGATCTTATCTTACTTTCTTTAATCAGTGTGATATAAAGAGGAAGAAAGAGCCTTTGTGCCCTTGCATTCTCTGCCAGTTCTCACTCTTACCTCTCACATATCTGCTCGAGCACTTTTCGTCCCTATCCTTTCTAGTCGACTACTTATCGTCCCTCTCGCCTGCTTAATTTGAGCTGAGTGACATAATAAGGATTATTACCCTCAGCAAGAGTAGTGAATAGCTATTCAAAACGAACGCGTCGTTATCACTCGCTCCTTAGTAATAAGAGCTATTAGACTCGGCACTAATGACATTACAAATTAGGTGACCTTTATTTATCTCGTTCTTGCATAAGAACTTATATGTATGGCTAGCGCTAAAAAAACTGATTATTAAAAAAACTTCTCTCTACGCTCTCACTATTTTAGTTCCCTCCAGCTCCTATTGTCCTGTCCGTTCTTACTTTGAATATGAGGAAAAGCCCTTAATAGTAGAGCGCGTAAAATATTTTATAAAAAGCTCCTATATATATATATATATATCCCTTATGGTCTGGCGTGTCAAATACATGAGATTAGCTTCTCAGCAAGAGTCGTGAATGGCACGCATACCATAGTCGTCAAGGGTGTTCCATTGTTGACTGTTGCAGGGCTCGCCATACTGTAATTTAAGGAGTGGGCAGATCTGCGGATCCTTGATTAAATTGAGAGTGCACAGGAGTTCAATTTCTTTATAATGGATCTGCATCCACGTGACACTTAACACACAAGCGACTCTGAAACACTCGGATCCTTCCTTTCATTATTAAATGAATCTGAAACCCTAACTTATTGAGAAGGACGCGAGAGATTTGAATGAATTAGTTCTGGTTATGAGCCTCGCTTCAATATAGGAGTCTACACGCGGGTTCTTCCCTGGAGGAAATGAGGCGCTCAAGCCCAGCCGGCTCAATCTAAAGACTGAATAGCGGTCCGCCCATCTCGATTTAATTTAGAGACCTTCCCTGGTGTGAACGGAAAGCCCATAATTTTAGAGGATAAAAAGATCAGTGCAAAGCATGAGCGCCCCACTATGAAGAGGAATAAAAAAGAAGGAAAAGACATGTGTCTTGTAGACAGGGAGGTTTGGATTGCAGCTAGAATAATAGAATATGGGGGTGGTTCAAAAGAACTTTCTTCATTCACTACTCTTGCGGAGGAGCGAAAAGAAGGAAGCGCGAGATAGACTATAAATTAGGGGCGCTCCCTTATACCCTAAGCAAATTAGAGTCTGAAGTTCATTGCTATTCAAAACCACTTTTGATCCGCTGGTCTCGCATGCGTACGTACTATCGAGCCTATCTTACCAAGAGGACACCTTATATATATGAATGAGCCCCCCCTTTTTTCGCCCTTATTAAGATTAATATTAGAGCTCTTCATATGACTACAGGTATATATTAAGAATACGAAGATCTTACCCTTTGTTCTCACTCGGAGCCACCCGAGCAAACTACGATTATCATTTCTCTGTTATTCTATTGAATGCCTCCGTCGCAAACTCAAACGTAGATTAGATTATCTAAAGTAGTTACTCTACACTAAGCTAGAGTCTAAGATTGCTTTGGGCAAGTCAGTCCATCCTTCTTCAGTCGAGCTATGTAAGAACCTATCCTTAGTAGTCGAGCCCCTTCGGTCCTAAATTGAATTGGATCCCTCCACTTCTGACTCATTACATTCCAAATCTCTATCCCCGAACTGCATGATCTTTATCTCTATCTGGACCACTTTAAGTGAATTGAATTAGAATGAATCTGTTCACATTCTGGATTCTATCGTTTTTACTTTGACTCGTTCGAATTAGCATTCTTAGATATGCATGTGTTAAGCATATCGGATCTAGTTCAATTGAAGATGAAGGATCACTCCTTAAGTTTCTTTGGAGCGCGTCATTGGATTCGCCCCTTATCTGTCACAGCCTAGGGCAGCTACTAGATAAAGACTTGAATGAAAGATCTTTTTTCCTAGGGTATATAATAGCTCGCCATACATATAAGTTCTAAGAAGAGTTAGAGTATCCGACTTCTATATTAGAGCGACATAGACATGTTTAAGTTAGGGAGATCTGTATAACATATCCTTCCCTAGTTCAGGAAAAGCAGCAACTCAAGCCCGGAAGGCGCATTATCATTATAATAAGATAATAATAATCTCAAGGTGCTGGGAAAGAGAAAGATGTTTACGTTCCTTACCCAGAGGTAGGGAAAGACACAAAGGAAAGAGAGAGAGTGAGAGGAGATGAAGAACCGGACGGAACAATAAAGTGCTATAGTTGCAGCAGCCCTTGCCCTTTAGGGAGGTGCTTCTTTCTGGCTCGACCAGCGGCAAAAGAGAAAGAGTAAGATGCTCCTCAAGCGGGCCTTGCACCATTTGAAAGAGAAAGCACTTTCCTTGGCTGCGTACGAGTGCTAGTCTGGCTCCTAAGGGTGAAAGTAGTTCATGGAAAGAGAGAGTCAAGCAAGAGTCTCAGATGGAAAGAGCCGTTCATTGCTATTATACCGCTTCGTTCTCACTCTCACAATCTCCCTAAATTACGGCGATCCTAAGCAAGAGTCTCACATTGCTATTAAACTTTTGATCTGCAGCAAGAGGTCTACAGTACAATTGACTCCTTCTTATCAGTCTAGACTGAGTGCTCACTCCTTCCAATACTTTATAGTCTTTCGAGCTCTTACAGATCCCAACCTCTTAGTAAAGAGCAAGTCTGATGATTATGATTCACTTCACTCCATAGTCGTGAATGTTGACATTCACGACTACTTATTATTATTTTGCCTGCCATTTACAATATTCGACCTGTTGCTGCTTGCCCCCTACTATATATTAAGTTCGACCTGTTGCTGGGCTCGACCATAAGGGAGAGAGAGAGAGAGGGCCGAAGGGGCTCGACTACCCACGAAAAATTAATATAATCATAGTTTGCGACTGAATATAATGACTGATTAGTTTGCTACGGGTGCATGAGAACTAGACTAGACAGTGTTCGGGGATAAACCCACGGAACGGTACGATAGATCGTTCATCCAATTAAATCAAGTTTAGGATATATAATAGCTCGCAAGTTTTGTAGTAATTATTTAAGGAGAGGGTATAAAATAACTCGACCATAGGGAGAGGGAGAGACGTAACATAAAGTTAGGGTCTCAAATTGCTCGACCGGAAGGAAAGAGTAAAGACTACACCATTGTAGTCAGACTCTTATTTGCTGTAGATCTTGAGTAGTTTTGAATTAACGACTGGAGGGAATAAAATGCTAAGTTACCCAGGAACAAATCTAATTACAAAGAGAGTGAGCCCGTTCGGGACTTGACCCTCCTAGATCCAATTAATTGGGGCGCTTTCTTACTGAACTTTTGTAAAACACCTCGAAATAACTAGGTAAAACTGGGTTCCCACTTGAGACAAGACCTATATAAAAAAGTGAGTTTAGGCGAAAAAACACTGCTGGTAGATCAAGAGTCGTTTTTAATGTCCATTCACTACTGAGGGTAGAGCAGCTGAAGATAAGCGCACGGGCACAAATGACTTATGTTACTTATTACAAACCGCAGACCTTAGGAATATATTGGAAGCACACTTATGTAATTAAACTTTCAGTCTAAACTTTGAAACTTGAAAGTGATGTTTTTAAAAGATTAGGGGGGGACGAAATTCATATAATTTAAGATAAGAATTCTTTATATATAGAAGAAGAGAATGATTTGAAACCTGGCCCTAGCCATTCACTTAAGGAGCTACTGAAGCTCCATACAGATCAATTGAATTGAACACTACGAAAGATCAGCCCCGAAACACAAATTCCTTATATGCGAGGAACTAATTACAAAGAGAATGATTTGACCCAAAGACTCAATGGTACACCAGACCTCTTGCTAATTATAATTAAAAGGATCTCATTATTCTTATCTCGTTCGAATTCTAATTATTGAAAAAAATCATTTATCTTATTCGAGTTGCATGCGTGAAGCATCTTGCTAATAGTGAGATCTTCACTCCTTCAGTTCAATAATAACTGACTACTATAGTTTAGTAGAGTTCATGCAAACATGTTAGTCAGACTCTCATTTACCCACGGGCAGATCGAAAGCACTTTATAATAGAATATACGCGAGAAGTAAGAACTCAATATAATAGAGACTAATATACTCAAAAAAGAGTGGAGAGTAGCTGGGAAAGTCATCTTTATCATTTAGCGGAATTTATATTTACCGAGTGAGAACTATAAAAGCTTCGGGTCAGTCTGATTTAACAAGTCTCGTAGATGTGTTTTTTTAACAATGGAGTCTTATAATATAGAAGTGAATCTCCCTATCGAGCCCTCCTCTTCCCTCTCCTTAGAACTTATATGTATGGCTCACACTTTTAGTGCCTTGCATTCTCTGCCCCTCATTATAGTCAACCTGAACTGAATGCGTCAGACTCTATGGGTCAACCATAACTCCAATTACCAATTCATCCTATTGAGGAAAAAAAGGCCACTCTGCAGCATCTGGAAAATGCCTCCCTTCCTGATCCCCCTCTCCTCTTGCTAAAGATGATCAATCTAAGGTCGAGCTAGACCGAGTTAGAACTCTTCTTCTGTCGCATGAATGGAATCAAAGCCTCTGACGCTGCCCTGAGTACGCTAATTGATTATGCATTCCAATTGATTATGCAATCCATCCTTATAAGTGATTAATAGTAATATACTTTCTTTCCTTATTGGACTCGTTATAATAAACTATTGATTTATAAGCACTCTTTATCTTCTAATTCAATTATCACTTCCATCTCTTTATCTTCCTCGAACAATTTAATCTTAATTAATCTGTTCTAGCGAGGCTCCTTATGGAAAGGCCGATTCAACTCTATCTTTGAACCCTGAACTCTAGATCTTGCCCCTCCCAAATGTGATTCCCCGAAACACAAATTAAAGAGAGGAGCGGAGAGACTATAGGAACAAATGACATTAAAAAGTTTCTGCCCTTCTATAGGAAGCGCACTTATAATTACAAACAGAATCTTCTTACCCAAAGAGTAAATGGTGTACCCCTACTATATATTAAGTTCGACCTGTTGCTAATTATCATTATCTTATTCTTATTCTCGCATTCTCCCGTTTTTAAAAAGATTTTATGGGTTAATGAAAACATTACTAAGATGGATCCCCAAATAAAGAGTCTTGATTTGCTTTGGGCAGAGCACTCTACCTCTCAGCAAGAGTGGTTCTATCACTTTGGCACATTCACTCTACCCTGATAGTAGGAAATTTACAGTCTTCGCACTTCCCTTCCCTCTAGCTCATTCGCTCTCACACTTTCGTCCCTCTAGCGAACAAAAGCTCAAAGGTACGGGATCAAGGGCACCAACTGAATCTGACTTATTATAATAGTGCATCTCACAGTAGCTCCAAAGAGTGAGAACTCCATCCATAGGTACAGCATCGAGGAAGGCTGAATATGATAAAGAATTGTTTAGAGCCTTTTTATATAGGTCTTTTATCAAGTGAGTTTTTCCTAGTGCTTTCGAGGTCTTTATAATCAAATGTTAAGTACGAAAGCAGTGTGCCCACCTAGATAAATTGTAAGGTCAAGGGAAGAAATGAGTATTCTATAAGAGGAGTTTGCTACTTCATATAATGACTGATCAAAGAAGTAGTTAGCGACAGGGGCATTAAATGAAGATCATAATCAAGCTATGGGAAGGGCATCTGCCTTTATCCAGAAGGAGCTAAAGTAGTTGCGAGCTCAATCTAATATAATGACGTATAGTAGTGCATCATCAGACTTGCAATTGAAGTTAATCATATCAGAGATCTTTATCATTTTCAGGTCTTTGGATCGCCCCTTAATAGGATCTTAGTTCTTTTCCCCCCTTAATAGGATCTTAGTTCTTTCTACCCTCAAAGGGATTGGTCCATAAGAATGATTAGAACTTCAAGGGTCCAGATAGAGAGAATGAGAACTGATGAATTCACAATTCTGTGCAGGGCAGATAATTAGGAATGTTTTAAGTTAGCTTCCGAGAGAAGAATAATGAGGGGAAACACAAATGAGGGGAGCAAAACGGAACTTAAAGTGGAGTGGTCCAACAATAATACAAGGGAGGAATATTATTAGTTCATCTCATCTATTTGGGGCATATAGAAAGTGGAAAGTATATGAGTGTGCCCCTAGGCCCTTTCGGAGTCTCGTATATTCGACTATAGAGTTTAGTATTCAGATACTTTACTTTAGGTTTGCTTCAAATCTCGCTTTAAAAGAGTCTTTCACCCGCTTCCGCCTTGAGCATTTCAATTTATAACTTAGATCTTCCAGTTCCTGATTAGTTTATGACTTCAACTTCTTTATGCTCGTACGAGCTATCTACGAGCTATCCTTTGGATACCCATATTTTTTCTATCCCAATTTCTCACTCTCCCCGAAAGGAGAAGCAAGCCTCCGAGCCCACTACGCAGTTAAGGTGAAGGTTCTTAAGAGTTCATTCTCTCTCTAGGAGGTCTCGAGTTATTGTGGTCTTGGTTCTTGCATATACTTGCTATTATCAAAATCCTAGGTGCGCTTCTTTTGACAGGTGCCATACTATAATAAATTTCTGCGAAACCGACCCCTGTGCCCCACTTTTGGTCTGCCTTAGTACGTCTGACTCATCCCTCTCCCTTTGAATTGGTAGTCTCTGGATCACTATAGTCTGCTCTCATTACGCCTACATTTGACCATTCTTTATGGACAGCGACTCATATTCTGGACTGAGGTCTTGTGATCTAAAGCGTAATTTGAGCCTCCTTTCTTGTCTCACCAGAGCAGAGGAGGAAAGAGGAGAGAGTGATGACTCAGTTCCAAATTATTATAATATACGAAGGGAGAAGGAGATGTGTACTCGCCAGGCGGGGGGTTGCCTGCACTTCATTAGACTTGATTGAATCACCTCAATGTGCTAAATCGGGGAGTCTCCTCCTTTTGCCCTCAGCAACAGTCTCATATCTGAATGGACAAGAGCGCATACCGTAGTCGTTGTCTTTGCCATTCACCATTGGAAAGCGCTAATAATACGAATATATGATCTTATCTTCGCCCTTCCTTTTGATTGCTCTTCATATAACTCGTAGATAATACGAATAGATTCAAAGACTCATATATGAGATTATGCCATTTCCATTTGAGCTCTTTTTTTGCATGGGGCAAAGACAAGTATCTAATATGATTGCAGATTTCGCCTTATAGATTAGAGAGCTCTGAATTACATTATAGAAAGAATAGATGAATCCGAAATGGACTC
The DNA here is from genome assembly GCA_025388495.1 of Curcuma longa. Lineage (NCBI taxonomy): Eukaryota > Viridiplantae > Streptophyta > Magnoliopsida > Zingiberales > Zingiberaceae > Curcuma > Curcuma longa. The sequence goes on from JAOBBC010009767.1 coordinate 11,686, forward strand.
CCTAGGACAATAAATTTATAGTGCGGATCGATAGCCGCCCTGTTGCGTTTCACAATAGTGGGCTGCGGCCCCGCTCATGTACTCTCTTTGACGGTCTCCGCTTGCTCTCAGATCTCTCTTTCAAGCTCTTTCACTGAGGGAGTTCCATTTATGATCTCACTCTTTGCTATATGCGATGCAACTCGAAGAATGCTAATTTAGGGATGAAGATTAGGAAGAGGAATAGAATCAGAGGATAGGCGAGAGCAGCATCTTATATGAATTTAATTTAACACTAGAAAGATCTTCCCCAAAGACTCACTGGTACACCATTCTAGACCTCTTGCTGGTTTAAAATAATTAGAATCTGCCGGCACAAATTACATTAAAAAGAGGGTTCCGCTTTCAGGGAAGTTTGATAAAAATCATTCTCATTATCTCGGAAGCGAACTAATGACTTAGTACATTCCGAAGAGGGATCCCTGACTCATTCTTCCTCTAAAGATTCTTCTCTCGTTCTGCCCCACTCCCTATGGTCGAGCACTGAACCTTCCTCTCCTTAGAACTTATATGTATGGCTCGCTATTCATTTTATTCGCTCCTCAAAGAATTAGAATAAAAAGGATTCGAGTGGCATGTGTGAAGCATCTTACTAAGAGTTATCCTCTATCTGAAATTTCACTCCCTCAGTTACAGAATAGCTATAGTGACTACTATAGTTTAGTAGAGTTCATAATTTTATCGGCAGGGCATATTCGGGCCTAATATAAAAGTAAATTCTTCGACTAAGATAAGCCTCTATAAGCGTAATCGGCCAATAATACATAACAACTAAGATAATTTGTTATTAACTGCAGATCTTATAAGATAAATAAGGCGTATTAGGATCGGCGATGATCGGCTGGGCGTCTTCGGGTAGGCGTATTAGGGTGTAGGGATGGCTTCTTCGGCATTCGGATTAGTCTACAATAGCCTTTGGGGCTATTTATCTCCTTAGGCATCAATAGGCTTGGCCTAAAATAAATATAAATTCTAAGAATAAAATACCTACGTTCTAAAGGGTGTCTGCAAGCATATTACAATCGACGAAAATTACTTCTATATAGGCGATAAAATAGTGGAAAAAAAAAGCTGGCACATCCGTTTGAATGAGCTTCTTTATTCGTATATGCTCGAGCCTCTCTCCCGTTCGAACCCAGCAACTCAAATCTAAGTGGGAATGTCTGCGTCTCACTCACTCGCTCCTTGACGTCGGCCCAGAGGTCGCTTACGAGCAAATTCATACTCTCTCCCCATCTGACCCTCGTAAAGACACTATAGCATGCGCTCGAACCATAAGTTCTAGAGTTGAGGGAAAGCTCACTTGCCGGGCTCAAGCTCTCAAATGGTCCGAGTAGGTTTCCACTAAGCTTAATTAAGATTCTTATGCTCGTATCTTACTAAGGATATGGTTTATATATAAGAGCTTCTATTACGTCGGGAAGTTCAGGATAGGAACTAAAGAAAGTGAGGAGTTAATTCTCAGTCTTTGACACGCAAGCAAGACTCCAGTGAGAGGATCTCAAAGAGTCAGAGCTCCAAAGTCAGTCAAGAGTCAAGACCTTTGAAGCCCCTAAAAATGGTACACTAGACTGCTGCTGAGGTCAGATCAGGATAGGTAGGTGTGAGAACTCTAATAAGTTTTTCTAAGGTAGCTCCTTTTATAATTTCATTAGCTAGAGAGGGTATGAAAGAGATCGACCAAAAGGGATATTGAAGACTAGAGGGGCTCCCCCTAAAATGGTACGAGAAAACTATAAAGAAAGAAGTGAAGGTCTCATTAATATTCTAATTAGAATTTATAAAGAACACTGATGTAATGATTACAAGTCTCAATATAACAAAGTGCAGGTTCAGTCTTGTCTTGTACGCAGCTCATAGTTATTATAAACATTAATCATTACTGTAACTCATAAGGTATAGGTGACAAGGTCTAGGTGACTAGGTCCGCCCCTCTATTATGGGATCGAAGTGCTTTCTACTCCAATAAGGTCTTTAGTGGCCCGGGTACTCTTAGGATAATTGCGCTATGGAAGTTCTATGATCTTAATCACTTTGATGGCAAGACTCAGGGTCTCCATTTCTATAGTCTGACTACTCATTTCATTCTTTAACTCCTTTCCGTGAACAGATCCAGATTTGCGCTTAACACATGAAAAAGAAGAGTCCTTATTGATTTAGAGCTTTTGAGTCTTTATAGAAGTTATAGTAAGAAAGAGGATCACCTAATTAGATTCAGTGCGTGATTGAGGTGGTGTTCTTACTGCAGCCCAAAGCCTTGAACCACTCTAGCTGATTGAAGACTCTAGGATAGGCGAGAGCACATGCGAGACGGAAGATTGAACCAGAGGGCTCCCATAAGGATAAGGCTCGAAAGAGAGTTAGGAGCGACTAAAGAATGACGCGCGAGACTGAGGTAGAGGGCCCACCTTTCACGACTTGCTGGAGGGGGATTGACTTAGATAATAAGTCAGTCAGGTAAGTCAGTAATTAAATTAGATAGCAAAAAATAATAAAGGTCTAGGGAAGAAAGGGCATAAGGTCTAGGTCCAACTGGGCTCGACCATAAGGGAGAGGGTATGAAATTCATTAGCTCTAAAGTCAGGTATAGGGCAATTAAGTTCATATTTGAATTTGAATGACACGGATGTGATGAAAGAAAGTATAAGAATCATAAAAACTTATGTTAGGGTTCAGACTGATAAAGTCAGCCACCACATAGCTACTGGAATGAAAGGTACTAAATGAAGATTCTATCTGAAGCAAAAACTTCTTACATTACTAATGATCTGCCCCGCACAGAAGGAACTTATTACATTATAATGAGCCCTTGAGCACTTCCCCTCACCTATAGAGTCTAGACCCCTTTTTCCCATTACTTTAGAGTAGAGCACTTCTATCCCTCGGACTAAATTACATTCAAAATAAGGTTATCCATAAAATGGATGAGATGAACTTATGACATACCGAATCCCTCACCCCTTACTCCCTGTTCAAACCCCTCTCATTTGATTTACGTTATTGCCCTGCCCCAATTCTCTTTATTCTATCGTTCGGTACCAAAGTGATTAAAAACCTTCTTCAGTTAGAGTAGAACATGTGTGACGCATCTACTGATCTCTGAACTCCATCTTTCAGTCTACTATTGATTGAAAGTTTATTAATAGAATGAAGGGTATCCCCGAGAGGGCGAAATGAAGATAATATAAGAATAATCATTGTTTGCTACGTGAAGATAGAAGATAACTCTAGACCATAAAGAATTATAATAAGATTCTAGTACCATAAGGAGACATCGTGATCAATTTTAAAGAAAGTGAGAAACCCGCCTCAACTGACTAGGGACATAGGGGAAGGTACGAAATGAGGAACTTCTCTTTGTTTGCGACGTCCAATTCATCTAATTTAAGAGAAAAAGAGAATCCAAGTTAGCGACGTGAGAACTCTCTAGTCTTAGGGAGAGTGACTGGAGAGAGTGAATGGCACATGCTGGTATGCTAGTCCACTAGTCCATGTTAATCTATATTCGACTGTAGCTTAAAAAGGCTGGTTCACTATTATTAGATCCTCATACGCATTATGACTAGTAGAGAATCTAACTCCTTAATCTAAGGGGGGGGGTTCAGTGAGTCAGACGCAAGGATGGGATCGATAGTTATCAAGTGAGGGAGTAGTTAATTCTATATTGAAATAATAAGGGGCACAGCAGGTATAGTTCCCGCTATTATTAGTCAGACTAGGGCTCAAGGCCGGGTCAAAGGCAATTCTAAACTCCTACAGATCTGCTGGATCTAGCTCTAATATAGACTGATGCAAATCTGTCATTATACTCATTTAGTCCCTCTTGCTATCGCTCGAGCACTGAGTTCTCACTCTTTCCTATTGCACTTAACGTCAGTTTGGGTACAGAAGGAAAAGCCCCAATAGCAGGAGCATCCGAAGGTGCCATAGCTTTACTCTCAAGTGCCTAACTAGTCCTTATTAAGGTAGAGCTAACTACGATTATTGAATATGAAAGTCTGCCCTCTCCTTTATGGTCGAGCTATGTAATAACATCAGCTACAGTCGAATATCTTAATGATGGAGTATATGAAAGTTAGGTTCTTTTCTTTCCGCCTTATCATATAGGGTCTGAAAGAGCTCGAAAGGAGAACAGGAAATCAAGCAATAATAAGATAAAGTGCATTTTTCGTACTCTGAGTTGATAAATTTAGTTAGTAGTAGCCATTCACGTTGGTTAGAGGATGGAAAGCAGTTGTGAGCTCAGCTTCTGGGAGAGGAGTTGTATAGAATCATAATATTAGATATGAAATATACCATTACAATTAGAGCTCTTAATCTGTGTTCTATATATATATATATGTAGAATATCTTCATCTTCATCTGCCCCAGAGTTATCACATCTCCCTCACCTTATTCTGTCGAGCACAGCAAGAGTAGTTTCATTGCTTTGGGCCAAGAGCTCTTTTCCCTCACCTTATTCTGTCGAGCACTTTTCATCCCTCAGTTCTTTCTATAAAGTGATGATCGAGACAGCCCATCTTATTTCAGTTCAATTCCAGCCTTGCCGGAGTGCTCTTGAGTGGACTAGTGCTCTTTATGACATAAGTTCAGTCTTTGCCATATGCTTGACACATGCATTAAGTTTATGATTTGAACGTCTTGAATTCAAAGATCATAATTATCATTCTGTGCAGGGAACCTAAAGAGGAATGTCATTACGACCAAAGGGTAATTAACTTAACTGGGGAACTGAGAGTTACAAAGTTTAGTGGGGCAGATTAGAATGCTTTGAGAACCATGAATGCACTTCAGGCTAGGCGAAGATGCGCCCAAGGACATAATTAATGTCATTTCTTCCTAGCACTAGCAGATCTCAAGTACTTATGAATTGCCATGAACAAGGACCTTAGTCAGGCGAGCGCTAAATTGATCTTAGCTCCACTCGTTCCGGTTGCTGTCAGATATTCATACAGAATGAAAGCGTAAACGATGACAGGATAAAGGAAAGGGCAGATCACGTAAAGGGTCTCTCTATATGCTAGGAGATTAAACCTCTCTTTCATGATTGAGTCTCCTTTGCCCCGTCGGAGAGTCCCCAACTAATATGGAATTGACTAAACTAATATGGAATTGACTACTAGACTTTAATATAGGGCGTTCGGGCCATTCACTCTGACCTCCCAAAGTCAAAGCCTAAGAAGATTACCTTAGGTGGCGCAAATTAATTGGGTCTTCCCACCTATAGCTACCTTAAGTTATAGCAGTGGAGACGAATAACTATTCTTAACGTCGCTAACTCTTCTTATATTACTGGCACTTCATCCCACCCAGTATAGTCTTTCGAGCCTATCCGGGTCTTCGCTCTTCCCTCTAGCTAAAGAAATTATATGTGAGCTCTTAATGAGTAGCCCTAAAGATGTTCTATGTATTTACGAGCTATAGCTCTCAATCTTTATTCATTCCATCTCCTTGACTTTAGAGCTCTATCATACGTACTCCATTATGCCCCTAGAGTAAGGAGACTGGAGGCTCTGAACACTGCTTTCGTACTGAACTTCACTCTTATTTAATTGACCTCAAACCCCATTCTTTATCAAAATCTATTTGATGCCTTCCTAGATGCAACCTTGGGGCAGTTTAGGCTCATAAGACATGATTCCCTACTTGAAGTGATCAATAGATTCATCTTAATCCTCTTTCGCCTTGATAAAATAACCTATGATATAGAATGAAAGGAAACCCGAACCAACTTACTCAGTTTCTTTAGACTATAATAAAGGTCTTGTCTCAAGTTTAGTACGAATGACTTGTGCCTACCTAGGTGAAGAAGGTGCATCTAGGTCTTTTTATCAAGTGACTTATTCCATGGGGCAACGATCACTAATTTTAAAGAAATGGTGAAACTGCATATAAAGACTTATGCCAGAGAAATTATAAAGAAATGGGAGAGAAATTATAAAGAAATGGATAAAGCAAAAAAAAGCATTTGCCTATAGACTGAGCTTCAAGGTAATGTAGAAACTGATAAACTTCACTAGGGTTCTTTCAAACTAGGCCTTTGTCTATAGTACTAATTTCCGCCTCAACAGACTAGAGGTCCGAGGTCAATTAATTAATCTAGCTAGGTCCCTTCTCAAGTTCAGTACGAAAGCCTTGGCCTAACTCATTCTAAGTTGCAGCTTCAGTAGCTCCTTAAGTGAATAGATTCATTAGGCTCATTTATTAAATGTCAGAAGTGACGAGGGCCGAATGGAATCGCTTTAAAGTTAATATGGCAGGGAGAGAGTAGATAGGAGCTCTACCTTATATAAGCAAAGGAGGGGGAAAGGGGGGATCGACTGCAAAGGAGAGGGTAATGAAGAGCTAGACTGCAATGGTGAGGGAAAGAAGATGCTCAGGGTCAGATCTTGAGACATTAACTACATGAGGTATGAAAATGCGTCGTGCAAATCTAATTATAATGAGGGTGAACCCGTTCGCTAAAAGGCATTAGTTACGTTTAGTTTTGAAAAGAAGGATCATTCTGCTAAAGAGTGAGAGTAGAGTGTGTAAAGCATCTTACTAATTGTGAGATCTGAAAAAGGCCTCCAGAAGTTCAAGAAGAGCTCTTAAGACTAATAAGAGGTACGACTATGAACTAAGTGCGAGACAGAGGCTGGCGCGAGTGATAACTAAGCGGTTAATTGCCGATGCTCTGAGGAAGACTTGACTATAGAAGAACCTTAAGGGAGTCTGGTCTTATATAAGGAAAGACAAAAGAATTTAAGGATCTCCTATGTAGAAGAGATGCATCTTCGTGGTCTCAGCTAGATTGAATAAACGATGCCTTTCCTCGAGAAAGCAAACGCCCAGTAGTGCTTCGCAGTAGAGGGCAGCGGTCCCGCGAAGTAGGTAAACGGTTGCTGTAAGAGACTGGAATTCTAGTTCAATTGAAGTGAAAAGATCTCTAGTTGCTATATGCTTAACACATGCCCTCAATTAAGTTCTTATGATTGCACTTCTTCCTACTCTGCAAGAGAATTCATGTTATGATCGAGAAAGCTCCGCCCGAGAAGAGCTTCACGTGAGGGGGCCGAGGCCCTGTGAAGTCGGTAAATGGTTCGCCCTAAGATCTCTTGAATGCTATTGACTGGTGTGGACGAGTGAAATTTCATAGAATGAGTTGTTGCGTCCGAGATGCGAATAAAATAACTAAAAGATCACTCTTAGCTGGGGAGTAAACCCCCCGGTCCGGGAGGATAGAATTTTGTCCGGGAGGAAACATGTAATAGGTTATGCATTCGTCTAGTAAGAAGTGACGAATGGCATCAACTTCATTTCAAGGTTCCAACTAGAGTCTGGGAGGATTCCCTTTAGTCTGGTAGGGAGATTTCAAGTAAGGGAGGAAACATGTAATATATTATTCTTTCGTCATGGCATAAGTCTGAAGTGACGAGCATCTATTGAATTTCAGTTCCTAGCAGATCATAAGTCAAGTACTTTTTTACCACCGAAGAGTTAGGGTCAGTTCTCTTAGTCTTTGAGGTTGGAATAGTAAATTCATGTTCGCACTTCCCGTTTCGTACTTTCCACTCTTCCTATATATAAAAGACCTGGGTAAAGTCACTATATGCCCTTATTACGTGCTTTATCAGTTTCGACAAGACCTAGAAAGAACTGGTTCCCACTGAACTGTTCTATAATCCCTATATCATAAGTCAGTTTAGGCTCCTAACTCTTCCTTCCTCGATGCTATGAATTGACCTAAGTAAGTTGAGGCGAAAGGTATCCTCAAGACCTAGATCAAGAGTCAGTTTAGGCTCGGTTTCGCACTTTCCTTTACCATAAAAGTGAGTTGATGCGGATGCCTACTTAACCATAAAGTTGATGCAGATGCCCTTACTAGATCCCACTCGTACTTCTTTTCCCTATACCTTATGGTAGAGCACTTCTTCCCCCTTATTTAGATGGTCTAGCTATTATCTACTATATCCCTAAAAAGATTGTATGCCTAAGGTAATTGATTGAACTCTTGGGTTGCCAAGAACTTCATGAATTTATTGAAAGGCAGGAGCGCATAAAATAGATAAAGATTAGAGCATTCGCTCATCACTACTGTCGTTCATTTCTTTGGTCCATGAACTAGACGGGCGGTCGATCTAGACTCGGCACTCTCCAACGAATTTATTATAGTATGGCGAGAATTTACTATATTTTAGGGCCGGGATCCCCTGACTTTATTGTGAGCTCCATAATCCCTCTTCACTTATTCATAATTAAAGAACCCCGGACCCAAATTCAATCATATACTATGAAGTCAGAATGCATAGAAGAGACTTGTAATTTAAGAGTAGCCTAATTCAGATCTAAACCCGAACCCCTACTGACTCTGGTCAATTCTATGCTTTCGAGGAAGGCACAAAAGAAATTTAGATTCTAAAGCCTCAGAGCTAGGGAATTTAATTAATGGCTATAAATTCATATTCTCAGAGTCATGAGCCTCAAGTAGTACATAGGTAAAGTAGTACATAGGTAAGAGCATATGGGTCCTTATATCAAGTGAACAGCATCTATAGTGTTTTTAACGAGTCTTAAGTGAAGTACGAATGTGCCTCCCAGGGTCAGAGCATCTAGGTCTTCTCAAAGCTGCCCTTCCCCCCATGGGGGTACTGTCAAAGTTAGGAAGTACTAATTGTCAAGTTCTAAATAGAAAGAAAATGATGTTTTCAGTTTAGAAGTGCAATTGTAATATAATATGACTATACCAACTCATAGCTCCAAGTCATAATCTTGTTCTCCCTTTCTTGCGTGAGGAGCCCAGCAGATGTACTATCTTGCCTCTCGCTTGTGTCAATCGAAAGCGCCCTTTCACTAAAGTCACTTTAGCCTAGGGGGGCAGAGATCCTGTTCAGTATGAAACCCATGGGCCCCTTAAGGGGATCCTGGTCCTTTATCAAGTGACGTTCTAATCCGCATCAAAAGACTTTATCCTAGGGTTTATATAAAATTCAGTGTGCCTAGTACTTTATAGGTCTTGTCTCAAGGTGCCTAGTACTTTATATGTCTCAAGTTCAGTACGAAGCCCTTATGGCATATAAAGACTAGTGCATAGTTCAACTAGGTCAGAGATCAAGGTTCTTGAAAACATGGGATTAGAAAAGTCACTTTTACCTAGGGAAGGGGAGCTCGGGATTTGAGCAAGTGAAGTTAGAAAGCCTAGCTTCCTAGCTTGGTCTTTTCGCATCAACTCTGTAATCCCTAATAAGTTTTCCCTAATAAATGAGCTTCAAGGTCTAGTATAAAGTTAGAAACCCGCATGAACTCAATTTCCATATAGACTTCGATCCTAATTTGAACAAAAGTAAGAAAGCCAAAACGCTTTTGCCTATAGACTTCGATCCAAATTTCAAATGACTCGGTTTGAGGTCAATTTATTGAGGTCTTTTATAAAGTACGAGACCCAGGTTCTGGTGAAGGTACTATATTAATATAATAACTGGTTTGTTTAAGACGTGAAATGAATATAGAATAAGATCAAAGAGAAGAATTGTTTGCGACGTGAGAACTAGAAAAGAAATAGAATGAGGGGCGAAGAGTGCTCGACCGAGAGGGAAGAGAAAGGGCTCGAGCGAGAGCGAGAGCGAGAGGGGCAAAGTCTAGAGTTCAGGGTGGCATTCAAAGATTGAGCGGCTCCTTAATCAATATCTGTCTACGTTTTTGAATCTTATAGTAAGAACTCTTTGAATTACTTAACTCTTATAATTACTTATAATTCAGTCTAGTCTACAATGACTTATTTGAAGGTGCCTAAATAATCTTTATAGTCTAGCTCTTTATCACTTGTACCATAATTTTATGTCTTTTAGAGTCTAACTTGTACCATTCACTGAATTCCTTCTATGAACTTAAAGTTTAGGAGGCGAATGATAATGACGCGCGAGACTGCAAAGGAGAGGCCCGAGGTAACGACTGACAGAGTCAATGGTACACCAATGACGACCAAAAGGAGACCGATAGGGAAAGATCCATAGGAGTTTTTCATAGCCATGAACCACTCTTGCTGGAAAGAGTAAATGGTACACCATTTACGACCTTGTTGGAGACCAAGAGGGAGATAGAGAGGGCCGATAAAGAGAATATAAAAGAAAAGAGAGTTTCGGGATCGAAAGAAGGCAGAAATCTGGCGAGAGCAGCTTAACACGTAGAAAACATAATTTTCATTCTCTAGGAAGCGAACTTATGACATCAAAAATAAGCCGCACAGAAAAAAAAATCATTCTCATTATGCTTACGGGACCACTAAACTTGAAGTGATGTTTTCAAAAGCTTCTGACCCGGTCTGAACTCTTATCAACAACTTATATTATAGTATGGGGCCCTAAATTACGGTATTGCTCACCCAGCAAGAGGTCTAACATGGTGTACCATTTCCTCTTTTGGCCCTCTCCTTCTTCAGTCGAGCTATGTAATTTACTCAGCAAATTACTGGTATTACTAACATGGTGAAATATATAGTAAGGTGACTCATTCCCTATGGTCTCTCACTTAACATTCCTCTCCTTCTTCAGTCGAGCTCTTCATATCCTAAACATAAATAGATGGTTGGCACTAATGTAATTAGAAATTATCTTCCCCTCTCTTCCGGTTCCCTTGAAGTTCAGTTTAAATAAGAATGAAGGGACAGAAGTGTGACTTATAGGTGCGAAGCCTAGAACTCAATTCCCT
>JAOBBC010010250.1:0-12879 GCA_025388495.1 Curcuma longa
TATCTCCACAATGGTATGATATTGTCCACTTTGGGCCTAAGTCCTCATGGTTTTGTTCTTGGGCTCTACCCAAAAGGTCTCATGCCAATGGAGATATCTTTCATCTTATAAACTCATGATCTTTTCCATGTATTTCCAATGTGGAACTTTGATTGCATCCCAATAATCCTCTCCTTAAACAAAGGACCACTAAAAGCCCCCCTATCATTTTTTTTCTTCATGGTCTGGCTGTCATATTCCTCATGGTCTGGGCCTCCCCTATCTCTTTTATTTTTTTCGAGGGTCTCCAAATGGCTCTACATAGACCATGGCTCTAATACCAATTGTTAGTATCGATGGAATCAAAATATCTCTACAATGGTATAATATTGTCCACTTTGGGCCTAAGCCCTTATGGTTTTGTTCTTGGGCTCTACCGAAAAGGCCTCATGCCAATGGAGTATCTTCCATCTTATAAACCCATGATCTTTTCCATGTATTTCCAATGTGGGACTTTGATTGCATCCCAACATTGACTTCATGAGTCCTTTTCCTGTTTTATTTGGATTTATCTATATCTTGTTAGCTATTGATTATGTGTCTAATGGGTGGAGGCAATTCCTACTAAAATTAACAATTCTACAGTTGTGAATTTTATCAGGACTCACCTATTTTGTAGGTTTGGGATACCCAGGGCGATCATTAGCGATCAAGGGTCTCATTTTTATAATAGACACATGAAGGCACTCTTGAGCAAATATGGAGTGATCCATACAGTATCCACACCATACCACCCTCAGACAAATGGACAAGTTGAAGTATCAAATAGGGAGATTAAACTTATCTTGGAAAAGATGGTAAGGCCCGAAAGAAGGATTGGAGTAGAAGACTTGATGAAGCATTATGGGCATATAGGACCGCCTATAAGACACCCATTGGAATGTCTCCTTATAGAATTGCTAATGGTAAGGCTTGTCATTTGCCTGTAAAGGTGGAGCACAAGGCATTTTGGACGATGAAGGCATGTAATATGGACTTGGGAAAAGCTGGAGAAGAAAGGAAGCTATACTTGCAAGAGCTTAAGGAATTGAGATTAGAAGCCTATGAGAATTCACGAATCTACAAAGAAAAGATAAAGGCTTTCCATGACAAGCATATCTTGAGAAAGGAGTTCCAATTAGGAGAAAAGGTGCTTTTATATAAATCTCGACTTAAGTGGCACCCTGGTAAGTTGAAATCTAGGTGGGAGGGTCTTTTTGTTGTTACTAACATATCTCCCTTTGGTGTTGTTAAAATACAGGATATGACGGGCTCAACATTTAATGTGAATGAACATCAATTGAAGCATTATCATGAGGGCATGGAAGGAAAAATAATGGAGAGTGTTGACTTGTATAGCGCAATATGTCCAACTTAAAGGGGAGTCCGTTCTTTTTCTTTTTTATACTATACATATGCTTTACTTTTCACAATTTATTTCAATCAAAAGTAGACTTGTCTTATGTTTTCCTATGCATTTGAGGAATCATAAAGTGTCATGAAAATGAGAAAAAATTATTAGATCATTGAATTTCGGATATCATTGTTGGGATAGTTCTAACTCACATTTAGTCATTGGTTGGCGAAAGATTCTAATGTTAGATCAAGCATGATTGAAGAATTACCTAGAGAGGACTACTTGTTAGCCTATCAATGATTATTCCTATGTGTGATAAACATTCATGACTTTTGAACTCTAGAACTTGCTCTCTTTTTTTGGAACTATAGCGGCATATGATACATGAATTGATGGAGTTATTCATTATGCAAATTGTTATCTTGCTTTCATTCACACATACATCCATATTCCTTATTAATTCTATCATAATTCTATTTTCCTAAGAGTTTGGTGGATGACTTGATGAGTTAGTTTCTAGAGATGGACAAAATTCTAAGTGTGGGGGAAATGGATTCATTCTTGGATGAGTTAATGGCTGAAATTGGGCACAAAATAGTGAAACAAAGAGAAATGAAAATTCTTGGATGAATGCACATTGTAGAAATTTGGAATCAATGTCAAGATCAATGAAGTATTAGCAGAATTCTGGAATTGTGCAAGGAACTGATGAGTAAAAGAAAAAAAAGAGTGAAGAAAAGAAAAGAAGATGAGAAATAGGAAAGAAAAAGTAAATTCACCTCTCCCCTTGGTGTGCCAATTGCGTGCTAGGATTATGTTAGAGTTGGAATTCTGATGCTGAAATCTGAAATGCTGGATTCTGGAAATCTGAAATGTTGGAATCCGGGAATGCTAGAATTTCTAGAAATCTAAAATGCTGGATTCTGGAAATCTGAAATGCTAGAAATAGCTTTTGGAAATCTGAAATGCTGGAATCTGGGAATGCTGGTATTTCTGGAAATCTGAAATGCTGGAATTTCTAGAAATCTGAAATGCTGGAATGCTGAAAACAGCTGCTGGAAATCAATTACAGCTGTTGGAATGCTGAAAATAGCTGCTAGAATTCTGGAAATACTGAAAAACAATTCTAGAAATTAGAAAGAGCTATTGGAAATAAATAAGAAAAGAAGAGAAAAGAAAAAACAAAAAAATGAAAGAAAAAAAAGAAGAAAAAATAAAATGAAATAAGAGATAAAAAATGGTGCAATATTCTGTGAGTTTCAGCATGGAATGCATTTACAGAATGTTCAGAAGCTATAATATACTGTAGGTTTGAGGATAAAAAGGAGTTGGATCCTATGGAAAGAATTGGAATGGTGGAATGTGCATCCAAGGCTTGATACAATTGGAAAGTCTCAGCATGGAATGAATTTACAACATCTAAACTTGCTAAAAATTTCTAAAATTTTAGAATTGATGGGAGTGGAAAGAAAAAAAAGAAAAAAAATAATAAGAAAAGAGAAAAGATAGCTACAGAAGTGAATTGTGCATATGCTAATCCAACATGATTGGATGAGGAATCTTCAATGATGATGATAAAATAGGTTCAAGAACTAATTGAAACCAGCTCATCAGGTTTATTCCCCCAATACTCTTGCTCTCCATTGAACTCTTTTCTTTTGATGGCAATTTCCTTTCATTTATTCTCCTTTTGATTCCATTCATTTTCCTTTTGATTCCATTCACTTTCCTTTTGATTCCATATCCATTATTAATAAGCTCCATTAATTTTATGTGCTCAATGCATTATTTTGGTGAAAAATAGGAACTGAGCAAGCTTATGGTAGTGAACTAGCATAATTGTTCTTGAGTGAAACTCCACCATTATTTGAGCTTTGAGAGTTAGAGAAATACCCATCACACAAGGATCTTTATGCTTGATCTATTCGATTGGATGAATTCACCATTACCAATTGATTAGTGTGAAATTGAACTTATGTTGACTTGATTCTTAAATATCTGATGGTCTTAAATAATTACCACTTTATGATTTCCTCTATGCTAAAGGAAATTTGCTTAGGTTAATAAACATTGTTTCTTTTTGCTTGAGATGTGCAAAGAGCAAGTGTGGGGGAGTGATGATTAACACAATTAATGATCAAATTGATATCATTAATAAAGAATTTTAAGGTTCTAGGTGTACATTTATGCCTTGGATGATACATAATTGTTAATTGATTGTATTTTGATTATATTTGGATTTTTCTATATTTTTAAATTCATGTTTCATCCAATGTGATTTGTAGGACAGCTTGGTCATCAAAGTCTAAGTGGCACATCAAGGACCAAGTTGGACATCATGATGAACACTTAATCTCAACCCTTCATTTGAATCTAGGTTACTAAAGGTAAGAAGGATATCTACAATGAATCTGAACCTTACATCCAAGGAATGGAGGGTGGAGAAAAAGAGTACAAAAGGAAGAGAAGGAGGAGAGCAACCCCATCTCCCTCACGCATGCCACCCCTATCTTCTGTAGCCCGGATCTCACGCCAACGCCCATCTCACGCCCTCATGCCAACGCCCATCTCACGCCAACTCCCATCTCACGCCACAGCCATAGCTGAAGCTCCAGCCGATCGGATAGAGCCCAGCAGCCCCCATTTCCTCTTGCGCGAGTGGACAACACACATCACAGCAAGTTCTAGCAACTTCCAACTTTCTTTTGTTTGATTGTTCTCTCTTTTGTGTTAATTTAGCTCCCTTACAGTTGTTACTTTGTTACTCCTGGTTTTCCTTGTTACAATTTGTTGAATTCTCCCTTTTTGAATGCAAGTAGTTCGTTAAATTGTCTAGTAGAAAATTTTATCATGTTTCGTGTCAAATTTGTCCTATTTCGTTCATGCTGTCCATTTTTATTCATTTCTGTTCGTTCTCATTTCTTGGCCATGTTTGGAGTGTAGCTAACTAAAATTTTGATTCCGGATGGCTAGGACTGTTAGGAGGAAGTAGGTGATTGAGTTTTTATTGTTCCTAGCATCAAAATCCCCCAAAAACATGCATTAGTTTAGTTTTTTTTATTTTTCTCATAGCATACTAAATTTCATTAGATTTGAAGATTTCAAACATTGTATTGGATCCTTGAGAGACAATTCGGGTTAACTCTATATATATTACATAATTGTTTAAAACTTGATAATTAATTGAAACTGAAGTGCGACAAAGAACGGTTATCAATGAACATGGACATCATCGATTCTATCAAGACTAACACGTTTAAACTTCTTGGTTTGCCAAGCAGCTATTCTCACTGGCTAGAAACATTGAATGTTGAGAGTTAAACATGGATGCTAGTTAAAGATAACTAGTTCATTGGTGTCCCCTGCCTTAAGACTTCATATGGTTCGATACATATGTCAATGAAGATCTCAGTGCAGCTTAAGTACGAGTTTCCTTGGACTTGCGGTATTTAAGTCACCTTTGTCATGGAGGCTTATACTTTGACATCTTAAGCAAACATCTCTGAGGAGGTGTGGACTCGGGATGATTGGGTATAAGTCGAAGTGCTCGAAGGTGTTTGAATAGCCCATAGAGGATTCACCGCTCCTTAAAAAGGAGACGTATACCCTGTGACCGCTTGTTAGAATTGTTACTGAAAGTCTTTGGCTAAAGCATCACATATCAAAAGTATGGTACTCACATGTACAAGTAACTTGAATCCATAGGACAAAAAAGTAAGCTTGAGTTAGGTATGACGTAGTCAGCCTAGTGGGGACTGACACACATAAACCATGTCCTGAACCAAACGAGTATAAAATAGTGAAAGAAATGAGACACGTCTCATTGTAGTTGTTGAAGGGTTTAGAAATATTCTGGAATCAATCATTAATTTTTTGATCAATTGAGGATCATGATGTACTACTAGGTGTCACTCATGATCGTTCCATAATTAATAATTAATTACGGATGGCTAACATAACCAAGAACCTATTGGGTCACATGCACCACAAGTTCTCTTAAGGATTTAAAATGAGTTTGAAAATTGAATCCTCAGATCAAGAGAAATAAAGTCTAGTTAGAACAGATAAAGGACAAAATGATGGAATTTGTCTTATGAAGATAAAAAGAACGAAACTGATTTTGTTCAAATCGAAGGTCGTTTGGTTATTGAACCAAATGATTCAGTTTTGAACTAAATTGAACCAACTTAGTTTGGTTCATGATGGAAGATATTTTGGTAAAATGGAAGCAATGATGGGCTTCGTCTTGTGAAGATAAAATGAACAAAATTAGTTTGGGTCAAATCGGAGGTCGTTTGGTTAATGAACCAAGCGATTTAGTTTTGAACCTAGTTTGCTACAGTAACTGAACCAGTTCCCTATAGTAAACCCTAATAAGCCCGGTCCAGTTCAGCTCGTCATCCGGTTCTTCTCCACCCGTAAGCCTAAAACCTTGCTTTCGCCGCTCACGATCCCGTGAGAATAGGGAATAGGGGACGATGATAAAATGATACGATCCCTAGATAGACTTATTCAAATAACCCCTTCAAAATAGTATCTTTTAGAATATGCTATTAGATTTGTTATTAATTTAGATAAGGTTATTAGATTTATTAATAATTATCCTTTGAATAGGTTATTAGATTTATTAATATTTTTTATATTGACTTGGTATTGTTATAGGGTTATATATAAAGTCATTTTGTAATCTTTTGAGAATAAGCAATGAAGCAAATTCTTTTAATTAATCAGTTCTATTTGATTATTGGAGATCGATCCCCTCGAACTGATCATCCTATCCCCCGTTCTTATTTTTTTCTGATTTTCCACGAGATAGGATACGAGTTCCTATCAACTTGGTATTAGAGTAAGGTTAATTTCATATCATGAAAAATTGGTGATCCTATAAAGATGAATTCCCTTATTGGTGAAGTAGAGATCCTAATGATTCTAAAGCAGAAAGATATTTTATTTTACATGGCACATCAAATGATTCGAAGGTTGAAATAGCTTCTTTTCATCTGGATATAGAGGCTCTCTGATGGTATCAATTATATATGTCATGTCATGGATCTGCAATATGGGAAGAGTTTGTAGATAGCATTCTAACTCGTTTTACACCTCAGGAGTATAAAATGCATATGATAAATTATCCAAAATTCAATAGATCATCACGGTAACAGAATATCATAATCGCTTTCTTCAACTCTTTAACCAAACTTGTGATTGGTCAGAACAAAAATTGTTGAATACTTTTATTGAAGAACTTCATCTTAACATCCAAAAAGAGGTGAAGACGCGCTATCCTTGTACTGTAAAAGTTGCATTATCTTTTGCACGAATTCAAGAAGAGAAAGTCAATGAGGAAGTGTGAAGAAATAATAAGTGACATCGAAGTCATCAATGTACACAAAGGAGAGTATTGATGGATGAACCAATAGAGGATTCAAAGGAAAAAAGATGATATCAGTGAAGAAAAAATACAAGAAAGTGCCAATAAAAAAAATAAGATGTCATTATGATAAAATTAATTCATGTATCAGAAGAATTACAACCTCCATAAATAATAAAGGAAAGAGGATTCATTGAACAATAACGAGATAGTTACAGAGACAATATATATGAGGAGCTAAATTTGTGACATTCGTAAGAAGTCATTGGATCTACACCAATCTCTACTTCTATTGTTCTAGTGAACGAAGCGATAATGCCTTTTCATCTCCAACAACATCCAATAAATCATGGAGTATTTTTTCATCATAACTCAATGAGGGTCCGATGTAAGGCTAAACGAAGAAAAAGAAAGTATTGACATGCTCATAAATTTTCAATGAAGACTCAAAGGAAAATTTCAAATTTAAGAAAGAATTATAAAAGGTCATTTGTATTCGTCAAAAGGAGATTTCAATTGGTGCACAACAAGAAGCTATTTTATACAAATCATCGAAAGAAAAAGATCAATCTTGAGGACAAGGTTGTTTTAAAGGACGGTGGAATGATACGATCTTTAGATAGACTTATTCAAATAACCCCTTCAAAATAGTATGTTTTAGAATATGCTATTAGATTTGTTATTAATTTAGATAAGGTCATTAGATTTATTAATAATTATCCTTTGAATATGTTATTAGATTTATTAATATTTTTTATATTGACTTGGTATTGTTATAGGGTTATATATAGAGTCATTATGTAATCTTTTGAGAATAAGTAATGAAGTAAATTCTTTTAATTAACCAATTATATTTGATTATTAGAGGTTGATCCCCTCGAAGTGATCATCCTATCCCCCATTCTTATGTTTTTTTATTTTCCGCGAGACAGGACGTGGGTTCCTATCATAAAAGGAATCGCTGACATCCTTCTCGTGTGTGCGGTGCTGAAGGGGAGTAGCAGAGAAACCCTAGATTGCGTGCGAAAAAACAAGGGAACATGGCTTCTTCCTCTTCCCACGGGTGAATCGCACCGCTTCCTCAACCATGGTGAGATAAATCCCGAACAAAGAAACCCTAGTTGTGTTCGATGTCACGATTTGCCTTCTCCCTGCCCGCCGCATCTCCTTCCTTGAGCACCGATCGCGATTTCACAAGAGGGATGCTCATCGTCGACGCCTCAACTTTAGGAGCTGAAGTTTCCCGATGTCGGTTTCTCCCGATCAGCCTTCCTTTAAAGCAATCAAGCCACGTGAGAAGAAGAGGCATTTTCTCGATTGTGATTTCTCCCTGCCCGATGATTTCTCCCTGGCCGATCACGATTTCTCCCTACCGGTGTTGGGATTGTCCCGGTGCAATGCGCGTATTCTCACATTTCAAAAACGTGCACAACAGAAATATACAGATAATCAAGCTAATTATTATCACAATACAAGCATGGTAAAACAGGAAATAACATGTACAAGGCATGGTAGGAAATTAAAATTTACAGAATAATAAATTATTCTAAACACGTACCTAGTGGATGATGACGTTGAGTGGTGTTGGCATCAATCGAGCGGTCCTCGTCGGAGTCCCACCTCTACTGATGATCCATGCCAAGCTGTCGTCTAGACGGCTTCGGAAGCCACGAGTCACGTCATCGTCTTCGATAGTAGCCGATGATCGATAACGATCGATTTGAGAGAAGCCTTGTTCAAGAAACCACGCAACAACGTTTGTCGTGATCGTTCTGAGGCTTTCTAACTATAACCAGAAATCATATTCCCGGTGTAGTTTTGGTAGTCAACCTTTGACCACCGATTTAGGACAAATGATCGAAACTATTCCGATGATGATGAAACTTTCTCCGATCGCTTCACAAGCTCTCAGTGGCGAACCCTAATTTCTGACAGCTACTTGTGGTGATTGGAAATGATTTTCGGCCACCGAAGATGCTCCAAAAATAGCTTTAAAAGGATTCCTCTTCGGCAGCAGCTCCGGGGCGGCTCCTCTCCGACAGCAGCTCCGGGGCGGCTCCTCTCCGTCAACATGTCCGACAACAATATAGCAAGAACAAGCAGAGCATGCCTCTCTTTGACAACAAGAAGCACTCATGGCAAGGAAGAAACCCTCACAGGCGATTCTCAACAAGGAAGAAGCCCCTTCATGTGCGATTTCCACAGGGAAGAAAATTCGTGCTCGAGAAAAACATAATGCATGCAGCCTCAGGTTTTTTCTAATGCGAGCAAGCCCTCCAATCGCGAGAGCTCTCGGGAAGAAGGAGATAGCCAGTGGACTCGGGAAGAAGAAGACTGCCGGTGGAGAAAATTCGATTAGGGCAAAAGATGCAACGCCGCCGCGGTGCCCTCGCTTGCGAAGAAGGGCGGTGTTGCGGTGCACAGGGGTTCGCGAAGGAGAAGAACAGGGGCTTTGGCTCCATGCTTCTCCGGTGAGACGCGAGGATCAGCCACCAGCACGCACGACGCAGGGACGTGGTCGGCGAGATCGTGGCGGAGCAGGGGAGCGCCACCTTCGAGAAGCCGTCGTTTCTTCTCCAGCCAACTTGCTCGCAGTGGAAAGAAGGAACAAGCGCTAGATTTGTCGTGCTTAGCCTTCTCCGCCAGCGACGATCGAGCGGGCATGTAGCAGCAGCCGGTGTCACACTCGGGAGAAGACCACACCCAGGGCAAAATCATGATTTTACTTTTAAGGAGAAACAACAGTAGCAGCTGTAGCGAACTAGCAGAGGAGAAAAGAAAACCGAGATTAGGGTTTTTGACTGAATCGCCTTTGGTTCAGATCGAAACTGTAGTGAACCTGATTTATTTTAGTTCGCTAACCAAACAAACTCTGATTCGACCCAAATCAGTTTTATTCATTTCATCTTTCCAAGATGAAGCTCCTCATCTCTTCCGTTTTACCAAAATATCTTCCATCGTGAACCAAACTAAGTTGGTTCAACTTTGGTTCAAAATCTAATCATTTGTTTTGCTAACCAAACAACCTCTGATTTGAATGAAATCAGTTTCATTCATTTCGTCTTCACGAGATGAATTCCATCATATTGTCCTTTGTCCGGTCCAACAAAATTTTATTTCTCTCATTCTGAGAATTCAATTCTTAAATTTATTTTAAGTCATTCAGTGAAACTTGTAATGCGTGTGACCCAATAGGTTTCCGGTTATGTTGGTCGCCCATAATTAACTATTAATTATAGAATGATCATGTGTGGCACCTAGTAGTATATCATGATTCCCAATTGATCAAAAAATTAACAATTGATTATAGAACATTTTCTAAATACTTCAGCAGCTCCAATGAAACATGCCTCGTTCCTTTCACTGTCTTATACCCGCTTAGTTCAAGACATGGTCTATGTGTCAGTCCCCACTAGGCTGACTACGTCACTCCTAGCCCAAGCTGCTTTCTTGTCTCATGGATTTAAGTTACTAGTACATATATCCAAGAGTATCATACTCTTAACATGTAATTCTTTGGCCAAAGACTTTTGATAACAATCCTAACAAGCGGCCGCAAGGTATACGCCTCCCTTTCCAAGGAGCGGTGAATCCTTTGTGGGCTATTCAAACACCTTCAAGCTCTTCGACTTATACCCAATCATCTCGGGTCCACACCTCCTCGGAGATACTTGCTTAAGATGTCAAAGTATAAGCCTCCGTAATCAAGGTGACTTGAATACCGCAAGTCAAAGGAAACTCGCACTTAAACTGCATTGAGATCTTCATTGACATATATATCGAACCATATGAAGTCTCAAAGTAGGTCACTCCAATGAACTGGTTACCTTTAACCAGCATCCACGTTTAACTCTCAACATCCAATGTATCCAGCAGTGAGATCAATTGCTTGGCTAACCAAGGAGTTTAAACGTGCTAGTCTTGACAAAATCGATGACGTCAGTGCTCATCAATTCCTGTACTAGGGATAATTGTAATACATTCATAATTGTACATGTAGAGATGCTTACGAGTTGTGATCCAATTATAAATTTTCTCATGCTATGAATCGTATTACAGACATTCAGTATTTGAGTTTAAGATCCAATCAAACACATAGAAAATGTGCACTCAAATAGTGAATTGCTATTTATCCAATAAATAGTATAACTGTAAGGTGATTGCCTTAGGATACCTCTCAAATCTAACAGACTCCCACTTGGCCTAAGGCGAATCGCCATGGTATCAAATATCATGTGTCTTTATGTGTTCCTTAAATTTACTTTGAGGTAGAGATTAAAGGATCCACAATATTTTTTTGTGAGAATCTTCTCAATTTGTATTTCTCTTCTACTAATGATCTTTTGATCAATTGATATCACTGAAGCACGTGTTTAGATCGATAGTGAGACTTAGGTTCCATCGCTTATGCGATTGCTCCATTGTTGTCGCAATAAGCAAGTAATGCTTCAACAATGGTTAGAACCATTTTTTTAAGTTCAGTAATGAACTTCCTGATTCAAACTGTTTCTTTTACCGCTTCTCAAGCTGCAATATTGTCTTAATTGAAGTACTTTCAAATTATTGTGTCACAATCTAAAGTGAAAATGAACCCAGACTATGACTTGGAGTCATCCTCGTCTGTCTAGTAGTTGGCATCCATATACCGACGTGTAACCATATTACTTTTCTCCATGTACCAAGAACAAATCCTTATTTTCTCACAAGTACTTTAAGAATTGATATGATAGTCGCCCAATGATCATTCCTGAATCTGATCGATATCTGCTCGTGACACTCAGAGCACATGATACGTCAGGCCTCGTACACATCATAGCATACATGATTGATCCTATTGCCGAAGCATAAAGAATCTAAGTCATGTAAATCATCTCATCTTTTGTCCATGGACACGTAGACTTCGAAAGGTGAACCTTTCTTGAATTTAAGCATGCTAAACCGCTTTTAGCACCTTGTCTATATGTGTAGACTGTAAAAGACCAAGCAACCTCTTCGATCTATCTCTATAGATCTTAATCTCGAGGATTTAGGTCGCTTCTCTCATGCCTTTCATGGAGAATATTTGACTAACTGTAATTTGACTGACTGTAGAACAGGCATATCATGTCCTTTTATTAATATGTTATCAACATATAATAATAAGAATATGATCGTACTCCCACTGACCTCATTATACACAAAGGATTCGTCAGATTTTATGAGAAATCAAACTATTTGATTATCTCATCAAAATGGATATTCCACTAAGTTTCAAACTTGGCTTTAATTAAATCCATTTTTGACTTCATGGTTGTTAACCATTTATTCCTTTCTGAACTTGTTAGAACTTCTTCATGATCAGTAGTTTACTCATGCTCAACGAGTAACACATCATTTGATTCCCACTTACGAGAAATTCATATTTCTCTGGAATAATACGTACCCTACTGGATCTACGAAAAGACTGTGCCTCAATAGGTTCAGCCGATAGCTCATCACTATGAGCAATCGGTTGTAGTTCATGACTAGGTGTCTTATTAATGTTTATTTGAGTTTCTTGAACTTTACGAAGTTTTAACTTAGCTCCCACTGTTTCTTGCAAGAAAAGCTCTTCCAAGAATATGGTATGATATAAATAAACACTTTTATTCCACGGGAGAATAAAATTAGTAACCCTTCGTTTTCTTAGGGCATCCAATAAATAGACATTTATTAGATTTAGCTTCCAACTGATCTGATACAGTCCTCTTCACGTAAGCAGGACAACCTCATATCTTCAAGTAAGATAAGTAAGGTTTTAATATTCTATATCTCGTATGGAGTAGCAGAGACTACCTTAGTCGAGACTCTGTTTAACAAGTAAACAGTTGTCTCAAGTGCGTTGCCTAAAATGTTCTTGGAAGAATTACATGATTTATCTTTAATCTTACCATGTCCAATAAGGTTCGATTTCACCTCTCAATACCCCATTATACATGGGCGTATACGGCAAAGTCCACTGAGACAATATTATATTGTCTCTTAGATAATCTGAAACTCTTGACTTAAGTATTCACCACCTTGATCGAATTGAAGTGTTCTAATACTCTTATCAAGTTGTTTCTCTACTTCAATTATGAATTCTTTGAACCATTCAAAGTCCTCATATTTGTAT
>JAOBBC010010436.1:0-12876 GCA_025388495.1 Curcuma longa
AGTTGAGTGGAAAAATAAAAGAATGTAATGGTAGTGTCTGTCGTTTCTAGCAAGACAAATATACATATATAGTTACATCCAAGATACCCTAACGAATTGGCCCCTCTAAATAAACGAAACAGCGATAGCAGCTTTCTTCAGTTGAGTTGAGCCAATTGAGTCTAAACCCACTGGATTATTGGCACTAAAAATGATGATCTTGCGAGCTTGAAAATTTTTGAGGCAGCTGATCATTGGCACCTCAAGGAGTAACTCAAATAACCCACAAAATTGAAGATGAATGAAGACAATTGGCTTCGATTCTCAATCAATGCGAGGCAATAAGAACATGAAACCTGAGTTCTCTCTAATAAGTGGTGGCGGCTCGATATCAGAAATGTCAATTGGTTCCATTGACTTTGATATGTCATCAACTGAAAATGGTATGCTGCATGATCAAAAAAGAATGAGCAGCCAGAAGATTCTCAAATGGTAGAACAGCCATCAAAAGATCATAAAGCAATGCAATTCCTACCTCGAATCATCATCTAATAAGAATGAGTTGCTCACAGAATTGTTCGACTCTTCAGCCATAAGCATCCTCATACTTGATATAACCTAGTCAATTTGCAGATGGATTATTAGACATCTCATAATCTAATAGTTTTTCTCATAGCATTCTTTATGAATGTACTGGACAAGAATCTTGCCTCGGGAGACACACTATGTGTCCCATATTTATCGTCCCAGTACATCGTACTTATCCGGTATAATTGTTGCACACCAAGTACCTGCAAAGTAAGAAGTAAAATGTATTGGATTCTCAATAAAGGTGGCAGTGGAGAAGCAAAAAAGATTAAAAATAAACTTTGTCACTCACAGGACAAAGGTCATGGCTAATTTCATCCAAGGTCTTCTTTGGCTTTTGATGGATGACCTGAAAAATTCACAGTTGATTTGTAGATTCTCTAATTTGAAGTTGTAGACTTTGCAATCATTTTTTAAATTTCTAATTAACAATTAAGCAACTAATTACAGCGTGCAAGATACATCAAGCAGTGTGTTGATTGTAGAATGAGCTGCTGATTTGGCTGATATGACATGAGATCAAACTGAATATAATTGTAAGAATATATTACTAGTCGAAAGTATCAGGTCGAGCTTGATTAAAAATTATACTGTGGTGAATTATTAGTCATTGTGGTTCTAAAAATATGCACTGTAAAATGAAGTGGAAGTAATTACCAGGAACCCAATAGCCTGTCTTATATGCTTTAGTTCATCCCATGACGAACCTGCATACTGTAACCAAGAAATGGATAGATTTGGAAGAAGATAAACAAGGTAATCTCGACCAACCTAGTTTGACTAAATTTAATTCAACATACAGCAAGTATTTTAAGCAAACAAATAAATCAACCTTCACGTATAACAAATAGTTGGGACATTAACTTGTCATTGCTAATGCTGCATGTAGATTATTATGTACTCTACCATGCCAATTGTTTTTTATCCAAAATCGAATACAAGAGTTAAGAAAAACTATATAGGCATCAAGATCTCAGATGCGTACTATCATTAATAGTTTCGTGCGGTACTATCGTTAATAGTTCTAAACTGTTGAGAAAAACACCCATAGGATAATAACCATATGCTCTATTATGAGTTCATTGTATAAAGCCCAATGGAAATCTCAGTCAACTGAAATTGCCAAGATTCTTTGTTGAAGAGGCTACTCATATTCAAGCATTGACCAAAAGGGATCCCACTTAACCACAATGAACTGAAGGAAGAAGCTTATCTTTTATTATTCTTGCATGCCTTCCTAGACCCAAGATAACTAGAGGGCCTTGATAGTAGGAGGCCAGTTCAACCCAAAAACCAAAAAACTTATGTGAGGAAGGGGGATCCTTTGATAGTTAAGCATGCCAAGAGGACCTCCCACTGCCATGTGAACAAAAGGAAGGAGGTGAGACTTATTCCTATCTCATGTCTCAATGTCAATGCATGAAAGCCTAAATAAACCAATCCAAACCAAAATGTCAAGACTCTTAGGTGGGATTTTTTTTGAAAATTGAGCATGTCCAAGAAAGCCTCAAATAGCAATGTGAAACTAAGGAAGAGGTACTCTTGTTAGTCTAATTCCCTTTTACATACCCCTTCCTGAGTCCAATATCACCTCAGGTGGAGAGCTAAACTACTAGTTGCTAACTGATAATATGAGAACTAGACACGTAAAAATTTATACCCTGCATAGTTCTTTATTCCTATTAATGTCTAATTTCTCAACATGTTATGTAAAGTTTATCATAGAGTAAACAGTTTACTAAGATAAGCAAACTTAACAAATAATATTGGCCTGCTTTTCATCTGACACTGTCATTTAAAGAAAAAAAATAACCTTGAAAAAAAATCAGAGAAGTGAAACAAGGCTAAAGCATATCCTATAAGACAGTTGTTCGTCCTAGCATAAAAACTCAGTAATATATTATTATTCTGGAATAGGATAGCTACCTCATCAGTTGCTTTGTAGCACCAATGTTCCAGTTCGGCTAATCCTGCTTTAACATACTCACCATTACTAAATGAGCAACATTCTCTCCTCAAAAGAAGACTGCACAAAGAAACAGAGTTTGAAATTTTTTTTCCATGTCAGCCACAAAATTTCTTTCAGAAGCAGGCAGTCCAAAATGTGCACCTGTTAAATAATTGAACATTTATAAATGAGAATATCTGAGTAAAGACCTTCCGAACTAAGAATGGAGGCACCTGGTCATAAAAGGGCAACTATCATGAGTAAGAGAATTGAAAATGATAGAGAAAGTACAGCAAGGTTTGAGGATGGAGAATAAACCGACATGATTTGATTTCAATGTGTTCAAGAAATTGTCAAGACTCTTGACAATCCCTTGCCAGTGAGCAATCAAAGTTTGCTGTGCAGCAGTACTTCCAGGTGAACGAGAAGACCCTTTGACTAGACTAGCTCTTGACGTTCGTGGAGCCTGTATCATTTAATTACAGAAACAAACCATAAAATTTGAGAAAACACCAAACCATAAAGACACTTTAACCAGAAACAAAGCATCATGGTCAAACTTGTAACACAAAGTTAGCAGCCCAAATTTACCTGAATGCAAAAACCAAGCAATGGAGATATCTCTTTCTTCAAATTATCCCGGATCATTCCATATATTTTCTCCACATATGCAGTTAATTGTTGCTTGAATAATAGAGCAGGATACTTTGCTTCAACTTGGCGTAATTTATCTACTCCACTTGTCAAACTCCCATTAATTAAGGCAAGGTTCACACCTTGTGGTGTACCCCTGAAACTCTAAGGGAAAAAAGGTGCAGAATAAGAAAGTGCCATTATTTCTTAATAAATATATTAGATAACATATTTCCATACTTGAGTCATCCTCCCAAAAAGAGTAGCTGATGATGAGCGGCGACGTTGGGGTGTCATGCCTGCTGCACCACTTGCTTTCAGGGTGCGTTGGAGCAGCAACAATAACATTGAAGAATTGGAAAGCCAATATGCCAATATTTCATTATTATCCTGAGTCTTAGTATAGAAAGAATAATATCATATGATCGATAAAACTAATCAAAGAAAAAATAATAGAAATAATAAACCAATTTAAACCTCAATAGCATGACCAATTGTCTGAATAATACGATCAAAAACACTTGTCCGCTCCACTTCAAATGATCGCCATTGCAGAAGACATTTATAAGTAATACAAGCAGCAACAGGTCTGTTCCCTGCAAATCCCAAGTCTTGTGCGATACACCTAATCAATAACTCCTGGTTTTCCTGTAAATGCAGTAAACAAGTTAATTGAAGTGACAGAACCAAACAAACGTGCACAATTGGAGAATCATCCTTGCAGAAAAAAGATAAGAAGTTATTCAACCTGTTGTTTCTCATTGAGATTTCTCTGTGGCTTATCCTCTATATCAGAACTCTCCCTCATGTTAAATGATGCACTTAGGGAATCCTAAACCACACAAATCACATCAGTTAAGAAAAAAATCATGTTCAGTTATTCTGTACAAAGCTAGATTATGGACAGCAAGAAGTTTCATCTTACTGAGATAGTTCTAGTCTCGCCAGTGATAGCATGACCATTTTCAGAATTCCTCTGGCATTACAACCAGGAAAAATAGGTTTAATAGGACAAAATATGAGCATGATAAATGAAGTAATAATTTTGTTACATTCACCTGAAGTATTGATTTTGAACGTCCAGATAGCAATCTATTGGGTGCCATGGATAAAGCCTGCTGACGAAATACCTTATTTTCTGACTCCACGTTTGCTAGTTTCTCTTCCAGCCTAATTCAGCAAGTATATAATTAATGTACCTAAAATCGACTTTGCTACTATACTCAACTGGTCAGCAGTACAGACAACTTCAGATATCTATTTTCTTGTATCATGCCACATAAAATGAATATAATAATAGAAAGCATTTTGCAGCAAATGGAACTACAATCATAGCCATAACTTTTGGTGTTGAGTCTCTTCCAACAAAACAAAGTTAATCTTCCATAGTCAACAGTAGCATTTTTTAAGAGAGCTATTGTTACACAATCATTATAAATTTTCTCAGCATCAATCACTTGTAGAGAACAAATGATGGTGCAAATAATTCAACCTCAGCGGGATTGATTTTTAAATACACTGCTTGAAATATTCCTAAAGTTCATAACAAATGCTGCAGGGGAATTCAACTTATGGGCAATTTTTTACAGCGAAGATACCAAAACTAGTATAGTAGATACCACTTACCAGATAGTTGACAGATTGATGCTAAGGTCAACACATTTCTCAATAGGCATAATAATATCAACCTATTAAACTCTATGGAGTCCTTGATTTTCACCATAACTATGTATTTGAGAAAGAGCTACTAAACACTTTTATTAATAATGGGGAACTCCAGATACACTACAAGACAAAGGAAAAGTTAAAACCTGTGCACAGTTTCTTTTAGTTGAAGTAACTTTCCTTCTGCTTCAAGTAACTTCTTCTTTCTTTCTTCGCTTACTTCTTGATCTTCAGTGTATTTGTTTTCAGCATCATCAGCTCTTTGTTTTTCAGACTGTAATGAGGCCTAAAAGAACAAGAAGATTGCATTGAAATTAATCGATACGTTCACATTGTAAAAGCTAAAATTTCTGGGAGATGTGTAAAATAAAATAATAAAAAGAACTTGCCAAGAAATTTGTTTCATTAGAAAATTCTTCCAAACTAAGGATAAACAACAAGACCAACACATGTAGCTAATCCAGTAACCATAAACTATATAAAATCATGAAATCTGGAAAATTAAACTCGATACATTCCTCTTGATAGATAAGAAGCCACATGTTGAACCATGTAACCTCATTAAACATCCATTATCTGGAAAGGAAAATACTGAGTATTTCCATTTCTCATTCAATTTAGCTAACCCCGATATAATCTATCAGCAGAATCAATTCCTGAAGCTACTACCTCAGGATGTGAACATGAAGGGGGAAATGAATCACAGAATTAAATGAAACTTGATTCTTGATTGCAAATCATTGAAAGAACATCATACCCACTAGGCTTTGCACTATAGAAAAAGTAACATGAAGCTAAAGGTATGGCCATAGATGAAGATAAGTACCTTCAAATTCTCCACCTCAGCTGTCAAGGAATCAATCTTCTCAGTATCTTGCACAAGAACAGTAGTTTCCTTGACAACAGGAGGTGCTTCTTCAATAGCCTTCCTAGCAGCCTCTCGTTCCTTGATAAGCATTGCAGTTGTCTCGTCTACTTTACTTTGCAGATCTTGCAAAGAATTTTGTAATTTTGCAATCTCTTGTCCTTTAGCTTCCTCTAAATCTGTCTGTATTATCACATGATTAACCTAACTCCACTTCAGTACAATGTTTAAAATGCAACAAAATGAGTAAGAGAATACAAAAAACATAGCATGAAGATCTGTGTTCCATTCATGATTATTCACCGTAGGCCAGATTCATAATTGTAGCTGTTGAAGTAGTGACTGAGATATTCAAACATTACCCGCAAACGTTTTTCCAACTGCAAACGCCATGTAAGATCTTCTACCGCCTTTTCAAGTTTATCCTTTGCTTCCTTGAGAGCACCTGTTTCTCTTGCAGCCTGAAACAAACAAAAGACTAATGATGGGGCATATCATGGATTACAAGTAGTCCTCTTAAAAACAACTACTTTAATAAAAAAATTAGGAAGGATGTGGTTATTTTTGGAAGCATTTCCTTAATGTATAAGCACTAATGAAAGAATAGATATCTGGGAATGAAACAGTTATGATATTTCTTGTTTCTCTCTTTTCTTTGCAGTTGTCCAACTCAAGATTATAGAGTACTACTACTAAGCACAATGTACAAACACAATCATTGATTTAATTCATTGTGGCAGCTACCAAGTAGTTGGAACTAGTAGTTTCTTCTTGTTGTTATGTTTTTATACAGAGGGATGGGAAGGGAAGGGATGGATGCTTATTCTTTCCTTTTCAAATGAGGGTTCTCATACTAATGCATAGAATGTGTACCAATTTATGCCCATGAAATTCCAAGCAACAGAAATGTAGTCTGGATTTATATACCTTGCAACAATTTCTAAAAATGATTACATAACAATAAAATTATGGAGTTGTAAAATTTTCAGTTTACAACTAATAGTTTCTCATTTTCTTAAAATTAAACAATAAGCCAATTCCAAGCATATCCTATAGTGTAAAATTATATGTACAAAAATCACAGTTTGGACCTTCTTAAAACTAACAAAAAACTTCATGAAATCCTAGTCTTAAAAGTTATGGTTGCACCACCAAGTGCAGTGAAACAAAATGCATTAATTCTCTCTTCAAAATACATGCAGCTCATGCTAGTTCATCTATAGGACAATAAAAGGTAAATAAGTAATCCTTGGCATGCTCATCTACATGATTGTCTCCCAGTATAAACATGTGTCAACAAGTTTCATCAGAAAAGTGTTTCATATTGCAAACTTTGTCCAGAGAAAAGAAGTTGACATCTTCCAAGAAAATATGTAAATATTACATTAAAGACACGTGAAAACTTCACACAGTGATGCGGTAGAATTTTTTTAAAGGATATGAAAAGAAAACATGTAGGCTAATGAAGAAGAAAACGTAAAGAACCCAATTTGAACACATGTTTTTATCCTCATGAACCAGCACAAATAGCTAAATCACCAGAAAGCAAAGTACCAACCATTTTTAGCTTCCTAAGCTCTCTTCTTGCAACTCTTCCCCTCCATCTACATTGGGTGACAATTGCTGCTCTCTTCAGCCTGTTGTGGTATGAATGAGCTCTATAACAACGCCATTGAGCCTGCAAAAGAAGACAGGAAGATAAAGAGGATTATAAAAAGAACAGAGTTAATGTCATATGATCTCATTGTGAAAGAACAACCTGAATAATAGTGGCTGCCTTTGTTTGCCTCCTAAATCTGAACTCATTCCGAGCAGCCAAAAATCTAAAACCAGTTTGTAGGATCAGAACTGAATGTTTCATCTTTTTGTAAGCCTTCTTAGCATTATATCGCCGCAAATTTTTCTGAACTATAATTGCGGCATTCTCCCTTCTCATGTGCTCATACAACTTACGAGCCAATCTTCCTATAAACATAATCATGTTAGATGAATAAAGAGCCAGAGAGTATACCAAGACATTGAGATGAGTTGAACACACTTCTCCACAATGATTGCACGTGAATGGTAGCCTTCCGTAAAGCAATAAATTGCTTCCGCAAAATATGTGTTCGTATTTGATTTTGGATAGTCTTTGCTGCTCTGTTAAGCACTTCAGCTCGTAGAGCATCTAACTCTGCCATCTGACCGGCTCTAAGGAAAACTTTTGTTTTGCCTATCTGCAAAATCAGGAAGAAGTGCAATAAAGACACAAAGAGTAAAGAGTTAATAATTGACCCAAAACTTGAAAGCCAAGGCAAACACCAAAAAAGTTTCTAGTGTGAGTTTCATGATGCAAGCTCATTCCAGATAAAAGTGGCCTACATGTGTCATAAGTATGAAATTGTAGTCAATATAGCAAATGTGGTCAATATTACTAAACTATGATAGCAAGAATTCAGAAATGATGAATTTGCAAATATAGAAAACTATTGTGACAAATATAGTCGAGGAATTACTTGAAATCCTTTCAACCCTTTACTTTCTAGAATCTTCCTGCATGCTGTCTTTTCATCACTAATCATGAATGCAAAACCAAAAAAGAAAACTTCATAAATTCAAAGTCATATAATCTAATTTATAACCCACACACTCTATCATATGCAAGATTAAATAGAACTTACTTCCCAACCAAAGTTTCAGGAGCAAGTACACCAAAACGGTGTAAAAATTCATAGAATATACGACGTGTAGGAAATCCAGCACAGCTGATCCTTATAGCCTCAAGAACACCCTAATGCCACCAAAATCATAAGGAAAAGATAGATTATGGAATGCCTAATTGTATGAAAATTTTCAAAACTGAATAGCATGCTCTACGATACTCACACCACAGCGTAATTGTTGCATGACATTGACATTCTCAAATATGGCTGGTTTTAGAAGGTTGTTTGGCTTCACACATCTGATGTAATGGGGTTCTGTGGAATTTAATGTTTCCATCAAAGCCTGCAGTTGTAGCTGAAGCAAATGTTCAAACTATAGTTAGAAACACTATTCCATATCAAGAGGGTCTTAAAATGTTCAAACATGAATTTTATCAACAATAGAGGAAGATAATTATACACCTTAAATCGAGACCCAATTGATGAAAATTTAGAAGACTTGCTTGTCTCCTCAGGCAGAGAAGGAAAAAGTCCTGAAACAAATGAGCATTTTGATGCACTCAACAAATCTTGGTGTTCTGCAACAACATAATCCTTGTTTTTGTCCAGGAACTGATCAGATTGATATAAAACCTAATAATAAAAAAACAAACACATTAAATTAAAAAATGTTTTTTAATAATTATAAGCTAAATTAAGAAATCCAACCTCTCCAGCATAATGATTAATAGAAAAATCAGTGCGTGAAAGCTTGGGCTTGATGAAGCGCTTGTGCGTTTTAAATGTCTGGTAAAGTTTTTGTGCAAAGGTTTCATGTGTTGATTTTGGAAACATACTGCATTTAAGAAGATTATCAGTCATAAGTTATCCATTCTAAAAAAGTTTATATCCAAAACATTTAAAATGTAGAAGAGCACAAGTGTAATAAATAAGATGAAAAGGCAAACCATGCTTCATCAAGAAGTGCAATCACACCTCCAGGTTTCTGTTAAAAAAAAAAAAGAGGAATAGAAGAATAAGCTTCCTTGCATGAATCTCCATTCATTACAACAGTTTATAACCATTTGCATTTACAGTCTTAATCAGTTTTATAATATAAGAAAATCAAGTGAGTTAATAAGGAAATAGAATTTAAATCGAATAAAGAGAAATACAATAGGATAAGAAGCAACATGTAAACAAGAACTCATATGAGTTTGCATGAAATAAGACATCTCATCAAATAACAAGAAAATCATGGAAATAGGAGCAATATATGAAGGAAGAGTTGGTAGCAAGGGGTTAAGAAACATCATTGAATAAAGAGAATACTACAATAGAAGAAGCTTGCAGTTCACAAGAGGCAATTATTTACTGTTAGGGACCAAATATAATGCAATTATGCAAATTTTATCATCTCTATGAACATCTAAGTGGAAATCTAATTCCAAGATGATCTAGGTCAAAGATCAAGACAAAAAAAAACCATTATTTTTAATTCAGTTAAAACAAGGAGGAAGAGAATTGAAGTTGTTGATCAATGGGATAATGGCACTATAAGGGATATAAGGATTAATGTAGGGTTTTTGTCCATTGGTAATAGAACCTGTGAAGATCTAATTCTACTGCTAACCTGATTGAAAATATGTATTGGGTTGGGTGGAATGGATTGGCTCCTAGAACTGCTGATCTTAGTTAAGAACCTTCAGAGGCGTGGTCTGCCTTGAATAACTTGCGTGAGGGTAAAACCCTAGGTCTAGATGGATGTGGTGTAGAGTCTAAGTGCTTATATAGGAAAGTATTAAGCTGATTGAACGGGTTGTGCCTTGCTTATGGAGCAAGAAGGATCATTTTCATTCCTAAGAAAAATGAAAACAGAATGACTTTGTTAAGTTGTTAGTAAAAAGAATGACGCCTAATATGATGAACCTAGATTTCAATGAACCAAGGGACTCTCTTACCTGGTAGGAAATATTCAAGACAACATTATTGTTGTAAGATAGTGTGCTCATTCTATTTGTGACAAAGCTCAAGTCTTTATGTAATTGTTGGCAAAGTCCTTTTGATAGAGTTTTCTTGAAATGCAGATAATGCTATCATGAAACTCGTGAGTCTTTCATAGAGGTTTCTAGGATGGATTAAGGCCTATCTTGCTTCACCTATTTTTTATTGCCGACTAAATGGAATTGTTTCCAAGGAGTTTAAGGGGAATATTGGCATCAGACTGGGGATCCTATATCACCTTACCTATTTATCATGTTGCAGCTGCTACTCGCTGGGCTTCTTGGCAAAGTTGTGAACCAAGCTAAAATCATTCCTTGTGTACTAGGAGTGTTTTAAATCTTGTATGATGGTTTGTGAACCTTGTTACTAAATGTAAAAGGTTTTTCCATGCTACTCAGCAGAAGATTAATCTAAAGAAATATGTTATGAACCTAGGGACTTAAATATAAATACCATATAATACTAGAGGCTTGCTTGTAATTTTACATTGACGAATAATAAAGATAGATGAGATGAGATTACCAACCTTAATAATTTTTTTCATTACATGGTATGAATGAGAAATTAATCCTATACATTTGGTTCATCTCTTGGCAATGAGATGAGACTACCAACTTCACTCAAGCGATTGTATCCGTTGGACCACAGCCAGTGACAAACTCACATTGTATGAGACTCCTCCATTCCATCTTTATCGAACATATATATGAGGATATTGAAAGCTTATACTACCTTCTCACCCAATGAGGCTATAACAGGCAATCTAGTGAACAAGACAAACTCAAGCACTCCAACTAAGAAAAATTCAAGCAATATCAAAGATGTTTGCTACTTTGCACGGCTACCCACTAGTCATCCTTCACACACTACTCATATAGCTTAACTACAAGCATGTCCTACCAATGCCACAATAGTCAATAGATCTCACAATATTTCTATTCACCTTTGTTGTGTAGCATTCGATGTCATTTCTGTTTTCATTAAGATTCAATAACTAGCAAGGTGATCGATGTAGAGCATAAGTCTCAGTAATTGTGGCAGCTAGATCTACTTCCATTTCCTTCTACTTTTTCACAATCCCATTTCCTCTTCAGATCATCCTAGTCTTCAAATGGTTTTGAGTCATGTGAGTTCTACTCTTGGGTTTAAGTACTTTATGGTTGTCATTGATGATTATTCTCAAATGGCATGCTACTTTCTAATGAACGAAAGCCTTAAACTTCTCTATATTTTCAACTTTTTATTTTAAAAT
The DNA here is from genome assembly GCA_025388495.1 of Curcuma longa. NCBI lineage: Eukaryota > Viridiplantae > Streptophyta > Magnoliopsida > Zingiberales > Zingiberaceae > Curcuma > Curcuma longa. The sequence goes on from JAOBBC010010436.1 coordinate 11,556, forward strand.
TGTCTATTAAAGTGATTCACAATGATAATTCTAAGAAACCTTATACATTAGTTTTCTCTTTTGAGCCAAAGTAGCCTTCACTAGCCTTCTTTCCCTTACATTCTATAGCAAAATTACAAAGTAGGAATCATCAATTAGCTGAGATTGCTTAGGCTCTACTTACACATATGCTTAGTTTATGTCTTTTAGATTGATGCATTTCTCACTAGGAATGGGTAATAAAGCCATACCAACCCAAAAATGCAAAATGCTTTCTAGTTGGGTTTGGGTATCCAAAATTTTATATTGAGTTTGGATAAGGTGTCCAAGTGTTTAGGCAAAAAAAACCTGATATTACATAATGTGAATCATATGTTAATATACACACACACACTATATTAACAAAAACATTTCTCACATAATTAATATATATTTTATATGCTTTATGTTATCAAGTAGTTGTATATTAGATTAATGAATAAAATAGCTACTTAATTTTAGAGAAGTTGCACAGTCATTACATGTGTCTCTTCTTTCAACTTCCAAGTTTCTATTTTTTTCTTCCATTGTTTATAACCTCACAAGATTGAACAATTCGCCTCCATCATATCCGTTTGTCTCCATTTTGTGTCCCTGCCTTTGTTGTCTCATCTCATTCTACTTCATCAACACGCCTTCCCTCCCACATCTGACATCCTTTCAGAAATCCCTTTTTCCTTCCACAATCTCAGGAGATTATCACTTGCATCTTTCCATTATATAGTTCCTTCTAGCATCCTTACTACCTTCCACTATCTCATGAGAAAGTTGAATGCATTTGCCTCTACCTTCTTGTCTTTTCTTCCACATTTGCAACACAAATTTATTTGGCATACCTTCTATATTTAGACTCCCATATGCCATTCCTTGTTAATATTCACATTTAGGATGGTTAGGATCCATAATAAATAGTTAATAATGCACATTTTTCATTGTTGCCAATTTTGATTAACTACCTGAGATACTTGATTATAGTGAGAAGAAATATTAAATTATTCCTTTTCTAGTCGATAATAGTGGCTTACAACTAAAAGATATATAAATAGCATGTGTTTTCATATTTCTTTTCAAGTCCACAATTTATAGTTCTAATGTAGTTTTTTAATATAGTTTGTATATAGTTCCTGTAAATTGTAGATCTGGTATTCAATCACATTATTCTAGTGACATTCTTAGAACTACAAGCTTCTTGTATACTTTTTTTTGTTTTAATTCAATTACATTATAATTCTTTATAATTCAATTGATAGAGTTTTTGTATGGTTTGGTTTCTATGAATTGCACTTCATTTCATAATTTTGTA
>JAOBBC010010721.1:0-12863 GCA_025388495.1 Curcuma longa
CTTGGTTGATGATCCATCTATAAAAATTTTCCATGCTTCCCTCTTTATTTTTTCTGGAACTTCCACCAAGAAATTAGTCAAAGTCTTAAGCCTTTATCGCAGTATGAGACTCATATTGTATATCATATTCACTAAATTCCGTAGTCCATTTAATTAATCGACCAAAAACTTTAAGGTTAGAAAGAATCCTTCCCAAAGCATTGTTAGTGAGTACTATGATGGGATGAGATAAAAAATATAACCTTAATCATTGAGCGGTTAATAATAAAGCATACGTAAGTTTTTTTAAAATGTTGTCTCTACTCTCTACATCTTTTAATAAATGACTAATGAAGTAGATAAGTTTTTGAATACCTTTTTCTTGTTTGATGACGACAAAGCTAATAACTATCTCAGAAGCAGCCAAATACAACCATAATTGTTCACCTGAAATAGGCTTAGCAAGAGTTGGTAAATTTGAAAGATACCTCTTGAGGTTTGTAAAGGCTTCTTTATATTTTTCATCCTAGATGAATTTTCCCGACTTCTTGAGTATTTTGAAGAAAGGAAGGCTCCGGCCAACTAATCTGGATATGAAACAGGATAAAGCAATAATCCTCCCTATTAACATTTAGACTTCTCAAATATTTTGATGGGATTTCATATTTTATAAATTTGTACTTTTGCAGGGTTAGCTTCTATTCCTTTTTCTGTGATAATATAACCCAAAAACCTACTGCTTCTAACTCCCAAAATGTATTTGTTTGGATTAAGATTCAAATTATACATTCGTAAAGTGTCAAAAGTTTGTTCAATGTCTGTTACCAAAGATTCGACAGAGATTGACTTCACTAATATGTCATCTACTCTTCATAGCCTTTAATATTCTTTCCTTTTTGTTTCTCAAATACTTCATCCATCAACCTTTGGTAAGTAGCACCTACATTCTTAAGGCCAAAAGACATGACCAAATAACAACAAAGTTCCATCTAAGGCCTAGTCTTATTGTGCCAAAGGTATCTAATGATATCTTTGGTATGCATCCAACATACAAATGAATTCATGCCCCAGAGTTGAGTCTACTAATTAATCTATTGGTGGCAGAGGATAGCAATCTTTAAGGCATGCTTTGTCGAGGTCTCGGAAATCTACACATACTCTCCATTTACCCCTAAATTTTTGTACGAGTACAACATTAGCAAGCCAGGTTGGAAACTAAACTTCTCGAATGTGACCTGCTTCTAGTAATTTGAGGATCTCTATTATGATAATCTTGTCCTTCTCCATCCCAAAGTATCCTTTCTTTTGTCTAATCAGTTGAACACTTGGTAGTTTGTTAAATGTGTGCTCCATTATATGTGGCAAAACACCCTAAACTTCTAGTGATGACCAGGCAAACATATCTTTATTTTTTATTATACAAGAGATTAACTATCTTTTAAGTCTTTGGGAAGATCGTCTACAACCTTGGTAGTTTTATCAAGTTATCCTAGTATGATGAATATACTTTTTATTCTTCTTTGAATGGCTTTGACACATGAATCTCCTCTTGGACCTGAACCTCTGCACTTCGCTGTGGATGTTTATGTTGACTATCTCAGCTTTGTCTGTGATTCACTCGGATCATCTCCACATAACATTTGAGAGCAGAAATTGATTGCCTCATACCTCACCTACTGAGGATCCAAGGGAACTTCATTTTTTAATGGTGTGTAAACACCACCGCCTGAAAAGCATTGATTGCAGGTCTTCCCAATATAACATTATAGGCGGAAGGAGCATTTACCATTATAAAAATAGTTGATCTGGTTCTCCGTAAAGGTTCATTTCCCAAGGAGATAGGTAGCATAATTTGTCCCAAAGGTTGAACTTCATGCCATGTAAATTTGAACAAAGAAGTAGACATAGCATATAATTCTATTAGGTCTACTTGAATTTGATCAAAAGTTCTCTTGAAAAGAACATTGATTGAACTCCCTGTATCCACAAATACTCGAGCTATGTCATAATTAGCTATAGTAGCCTGAATTACTAATACATCTGAGTGAGGCATTGACACACCTTCTAAATCTGTTGGGTCAAAACTTATCATCGGTCCCTTCATGGATTTTCATCCAATTTTTACACTATAACTTTCTAATCTTTGACCATGGGCTTTCCAAGTACAATTTGAATCCCCAACAGTTATTCCTCATGTAATTATGTTTATCATACTTCTCTGAAGGGAATTACCTTGGGGTTTTTGATTTCTTTCATCAGATTCAATGTCTTGAGGATCATATTACTATTGAGAACTCTCTCTCCTCCTTTCATCCTAACAGACTCATTGAGGTGTTCTCTGATGTTACCTTAGTGGAGATTGTTGCTGAGGAAAAACACATTGTCGAGGGGATCAAGCTTGTTGATGATGTATGGCTTTATTGATTTCTCGTCGAAGATTGAAATACGATTTTGTAGCATGTCCATAAAACTGGTGGTAGGCGGAAAATGATCTATTCTTCTATGAAGACCACTGCTTCGAAGGCGCTAATGTAGGTGTTGGTGCAGGAAATGCTAGTGCAACAAGAGGTATCAAAGCAATTCTCTGATTTCAAGCTACCACCTGTACATCCCTTCTCTGATTTATACCCTCAAATCTTTCATGGGCAAATTTTAGGGGAGCCTAGTTGAAGAACGAGTGGGAAACTAGATTGCGGGGAGATAGCCGCTGAGCTCTACTTTTAGGTTGTAGCTTAGATCCTTCAACTAAATTCATTCCATTCTTCCTGGCTCGTTGAGCTTCTTTTACATTCACATACTTCTTGTCTTTATCCAAAAGAGCTTCGAAGATAGCTAGTAGCTTTTCTTTTAATGATCTGAAGAAATTACCTTCTAATAATCCCTGTGAAAAAGCACTAATTAATAAATCAGATGTTGCAGAAGGCACCTCCAATGCTATGTAATTAAAGCATTTGATATAATCTCATAGGATTTCTTGACTCTTTTATTTTATCATTGATCCGGCGGAAATATGTAGAAGAGACGGGGATATCGGGTAAGAAAAGAGGTAAGGAAAAATAGATATGATACTCATTCAGAAAATCCCGACCTCTCCTGCTAGCTCATGTCATAAATAAAGGGATGACCTCATATGGGGCGGCACATTCCCTAACGCTAGTACCGAGCTCAGACAAGGTACATCGAGGTCCTACCATGAGCCTAGCCAAATACCACTGATCCAGTAGGCATACCCAGCAATGACTTGGATAACGGGCACAAGGGTCATAATGAAAGATAGGTAAAATACCCATGCAAAAAGCCTCGACCTCTTGGTTCCAACACTCTCGTCCCAAACAAACCGCCGACCTCATTATGAGGTCGGCACGTGCCTTAACACTTAAGATGAGCCCTTCGTAGTGTCGGTCTATAGAGCACGATTCTTCATAATAATCTTAATAAGGGCCCGAGCATTATTGGTCGACCTCATTACGATGTCGACACTTGTCATGCTACTTAGGCCAACCTCTTATTAACTTCGGTCTATATAAACCGATCCTATACAATTATCTTAGCATCAAACTGACTTCATATACCGACCTCATTATGAGGTTAGCGTGTGCCTTGATACATAAACCAAGCTCTTCCTAGCTTTGATCCATAGACCTCAATCTTTCACAGGACTCTTAGCAAAATACGGGCATCATCGGCCGACCTCATTATGAGGTCAGCACGCGCCGTAGTACTTAGAACGATGATATATAAACCTCGCCCTTGTGCAACAAGCTCAGCAAAGTATAGACATCATAGGCCGGCCTCAGGGCTTAGTCCCGGATTCACACACCAACCTCATAATAGGGTCAAGGCATCAGATACCGACCTCATGACTAGGTCCCGACCTCACGAGCTTACCTCGCGAAGTGGTCCCAATCGCAGAGTTAGGCCATAGGGTCACACCAATAAGCTCAACTGCGCATCCAGGTCAAAATGGGCCTCAGTACCATACAATAAGCTCATTTCAGATCAGGCGCCCATAAAAGAGCTCGGACGCATACTGGGTTCGACTCATCAACCCCTGCAAGCTCGGGGCATACCCGCATATCCCGGACAGTCATACAAATCGACCACTATCTAGCTCAAGTATTAGGACAGATATCAACGGGCCATCACGCTGACTCTTTCGTCAGGCTAAGCAACTTATCTAAAAGAATAAGGATAAGGACCCAGTGCCTCTACTTAGTCTAGGACAATCCTAACCGTTGAATGAAGATAACTAGCGTTACTAAATCACTAGATGTTGGGAACTTGTCAGAGATCGATCCGCTGATCACACCTTCACACCCAATCGCAAACAGTGAGATCCGAGGATACCGCTCTTGCTACCTCTATATAAACCTCGCAGGTATGACAATGAAGGGGGTTTTGAATTCTAGATACATACTTCTACTATAATTTTCTCTATTTTTGACTTGAGCGTCGGAGTGGCCACGCAGGAAATCCCCGGTGCCTTGCTAATCCGTGCATTCAATTCTTGCCTCTTCAGGTCCTTCTCGTCGACGGATAACCGAAGGTTGACGTGGCATCTTATTGACTGGTGGCCTGACTGTCGTCGGCATCGAGCCGGAACATTTTGGCGCCGTCTGTGGGAACTCTGAGCTAGACGTCACGATGGTTAACATCAGACGCACCACTAGCAACCGGGAGCCCGTGGAAGAAAGGAACCAAGAAGAAACTATGACAATGACCAAGGATGAGTTGCATCAGATTATGCAATAGGCGATAGATGCAGCCCTACGAAATGCCCCGATCCAACCACCTTCGATACCGGCAGGTCAGGCCCCGAAGGGGAGGCAACGACCCTTGCCTATTGAAGAGGTATCAGCACAGGCAGGCTCTACGAATGGAGACAGGAGGCACGGAGAAGAAGATTCGAGTGAATCTCAAGCTGAGACTTCTGAGATCGCTCAAGTGCGTTAATAGCATCCTTCTCGAGCCTTTGCACTTTCCCCCGGGCCTCAATTAAATCTTGCTCTAGCTGCCTGCTCCGAGCGTTAGCTTCATCTCATTCCCTCTCAAGCCGCGTAACTTCCCCCCATACATGGAGGCCCTCAGGGCCCAGAGCCCTGATTCAAACTTGGCCTTCTCATGTTTCTCCCAAAGCCGCCGCAGATGCTCCTCGAAGGCGTCATCAGCCATTAGATCTAAGGGGGAGCCAAGATCCAAAGGCGTAATCAAACTTAGATAATGGAGAAGGGAGCGGGGCTCTGTAATATACCTCAACGACTGACACCAACACCATCCGATCACACACTGCCCTCCTCATCGATCAAGGCCAGCAAGGCAAGGGAGATACAAGAAACAAGACGTGTACGACCCTCATTCCCGAGAAAGTCGACTTACAAGGCCCAGCGTAGTTGCAGCCTAAGAATGCGAATAGTAAAGTTGGTGACACCACACCTCCTATTGTCTGGTCACATAGACGTCAGGAACCACGAATAAAAGTAGAACACAACAAGGGCCTCGAAGGATGAGCTTAATAAAGTATTTACACGTATGAGAAGACAAAGCGGTCAGTCACAGATAGATATAAATCGGGATACTCTCCCGAGTAAGGAAAAGAAGAATTCAGAGAAGTACCGTGACTCGCATTTTGACGAAAAGGCTGGGAGCAGAGCTCGGATAGTTCTAATCTCGCCCGTCTAAAGCGGAGTATAGATTGCTCGAATAAAGTACTAATCTCACCCCCACAGGATCAGAGTTGTCTTTGGACAGTACATACTTTCAACACGATCGGACCCAAGCCGTATTATGTAGGTTTGTAGGTAAACACTTATTAGCCCTAGACTCGCTAGATAAAAGATAAAATTTAACCAGAAACAAGACAAGACTCCCTAAACACCTTGCAAAACATAGCAAACCAAGCAAAAAGAGGGGCTGAGGTTCGCTAAACCCCAGCAGCAGACTCAAAATCTTTGGACACAGGAGAGTCAGTAGGCCCTGATGAGTGGGAAGTCGGAAGGAGGTCAGCAGGTATCATGGATACTTCTACCTGGCTAACCAGAGCCACAAGAACTTCGGGTTCGGTAACTTCGTCTGAGATAGGAAAATCTTATCGAATTACCTCGGGCAAAGCATTCCACGCTGCCTTTAAGTCTATAAAACTAAGGTCGGCATCTCGAGCAATAAGGCCCGATCTCATGAATTGAAGAATTGCACCATCAAAGTCATACTCCATCATTTTGCTAGACTTCAAGGCGATCAAATGATAAAAGTCGGAAGAAGAAAGGAAGGTCTGATGGCGCTTCGCGAACCGAGCTTCCTCCCTCATTTGCAAATCTTCCATCTCCACTTAGGCCGCGTTGAGTTCAGAGATAAATTGCTTTTCTTTAGCATGAGCCTCCGACAACTGTTGAACCCACTGTTTTCGCACCTTAGCAAAGTCATCCTTCAGTCGCCGAATTTGTTCCTTGACTGCAACTAGGTCGATCTCTCGTTGCACAGACAAATGTTCCACCTTTAGGCAAGATTCTTGAAGTTGTCGATTAGCACGACATAATTTCTGGACTTTCACTTTCCATTCCTCAACCTATTCTTCCGCTTTTGATTGAGCACTTTGGGCCGTAACCACCTCAGCTCGAGCTAAGTCCGCATCCCTCAAAGTCTCGGACAACCCTTGAGGCATAGGAGGTCGGTCAGTCAGTTCTGCCGCAAGCGAGTTATCTCATTGTCCATCCGGGCGATACGCTTCTCCGATCGAACCACTTGGCGGTGTAAAACTTTTTGTTCCATACTGGTCTCCATAACAATCTACGAAGGAATCTAATAGCACCGTAAAACAAATCGAGCGTAGACAGAAGTACCTTTATGAAGGACTCATATAAGTGATCGCTCAGCTCCACCATCCCGAGCTGGGGAAGTAGTCTTTGATGAACCTCGAGGTGCTCGGTAGCGGCTTCACCCACTGTTCGGGAGAATAAACTCCCAGGATCAATGTGCATACACGAAGCAGGAGAGGCTGAGCGGGGCACAGAACATTCCAGAGTGTTTTGCTCATCGGACGCCACCACGCAAAGTGGAATAGTAGAAGAAGGCACGTCATCCCTTAAACCTTGATCAGGTCGCCCATGGTCTTTATTTTGAAAGGCCGGAGGTCGAGGCAAGGAAGGAGGCCTTGAACTGGTCTCCTTGACAATGGCGGGGCACCGTCGCTTGTTTAACAAATCAACCTCGTCCGCTCCACTAGGAAGCCGGATCTTTTTCTTTCTCTTCTGGTTATCTCCGGGCGATTTCAAGGAGCTCTCGGAAAGGGCAGGTTTCTTAAGCTCAGCAGCGCCGGGAATAGAGCCCGCTCTTTCAACCTCCAAATGAGGAGGAAGGTCAACAGATCGGCTCAAAGGGGAAGCACGAGAAGGCGGCAGAGCTCCAGGATCCTCAGTAGGATCTCCTGCCGCCCACATGCTCTCCAGTCGAGTCAGATCCCACTTGAGGACCTTGTTCATGGAAGCATTCAACATAATGCGACCTGCAAAGGAAACAGAAGGTTAATGAGCAACGGTGAACCCAATTACCAAATAAAACTCTTACTTAAGCGGTCCCCTAACCGGATTTGGATAGGGCTGAGCTCTGCTCGGTATAACAAAGCCTCATTCTCCACCAGATCATTAACATTAAAGCTTAATCCTTCTAATCTAGCTGATGCCTCTAGGAAAGCTTGAGATTGACGTATCCGACTTGAAGCAGGAACCAACGGCAGGTCAGTCATCCAGGAAGTCGGCCAAACGGAAGGAGAAGGAGGTTTAATGAAGATGAAGCAATTTTTCCAACCTTTGTGAGAGGTCGGATACTTAACTAAAAAATTGAGCCTTGCCTAGCCGAAAAATAAAAAATCCCACATTCAAATCGGCGCAGGGCATACAGAGCATTAAATAAAGAGGGGGTTAATTTAATTCGATACAGCCGATATATAATAACCGTGCCGCAGATAAGGCGGTAAGAATTTGGTGCAAGTTGGGAAAGATTAAGGCGATAATACCGAGCCAGTTCTAAAAAAAAGGTAGGGATAGGAAACCTGAGGCCACTGGTCATCTGGTCATAAAAGACAATTACATGGCCAGGAGGAGGTCGACAAGGCCTATGATCAGAGGGGGGTACATAAATTGCATGATCAAGAGGAATTTCGAACTGACTCCTGAACATGCCCATAGCGTCTTGATCGTAAACGCTATAGCGGGTTTTGAACTAGGGAGTTGGGGGAGATAAGGAAGCCATGTGAATCAAGATTAACGTAAAGGCAAATCAAATATCAGACTAGGTCACCGAGAGTCTCAACAAATCAACTTAGACGGCACTGAAGGAGTGGCAAATGTACCGACAAAAGCGTCCGGCGGAGACATCACAATTGGATGGAAGAACGTTAGGTTAAGGTGATGCGGCGGAAATAATCAAAAAGGGGTATGAGTAGTTGTGTCCCAGGAACCGACGACCCCTTTATGCAAGAAGGTGACGACCATGTCATACTAGGGTATCCGAAATCTTCTAACTATTATAGAAACAATCTTACATGCTTATTCCGTCGTAAAAAGAATAGGTGCACTTATTCATAATATGCCTATTTCTAGGGAAGACTCAGCTCTGTTTTCCAGAAAACGCGAACAAGACCAAATTCTAAAGCCTAGGATATAGGACAGAAGGAAAAACTCAAGGGAAAAAGCCCAGGATGATCTCAACAGAATGGGGTAGGACTGATAATAGCAGAGCAGGTTTAAGCGGTTTAAGTTAAACTTGAGTTTAGTTAGTCAGACTACGCCTCCTTCGACTAAACTAGGTCGAGAGGCTTATGATCTTACGGAAATATGTAGAAGAGACGGGGATATCGGGTAAGAAAAGAGGTAGGGAAAATAGGTACGATACTCATTCAGAAAACCTCGACCTCTCCTGCTGGCTCATGTCATAAATAAAGGGATGACCTCATATGGGGTGGCACATTCCCTAACGCTGATACCGAGCTCAAACAAGGTACATCGAGCTCCTACCATGAGCCTAGTCAAATACCACTAATCCAGTAGGCATACCCAGCAATGACTTGGATAACAGGCATAAGGGTCATAATGAAAGATAGGTAAAATACCCATGCAAAAAGCCTCGACCTCTTGGTTCCAACGCTCTCGTCCCAAACAAACCGTCGACTTCATTATGAGGTCGGCACGTGCCTTAACACTTAAGACAAGCCCTTCGTAGTGTCGGTCTATAGACCACGATTCTTCATAATAATCTTAATAAGGGCCCGAGCATTATCGGCCGACCTCATTACGATGTCGACACTTGTCATGCTACTTAGGCCAACCTCTTACTAACTTCGGTCTATATAAACCGATCCTGTACAATTATCTTAGCATCAAACTGACTTCATATACAGACCTCATTATGAGGTCAGCGCGTGCCTTGATACATAAACCAAGCTCTTCCTAGCTTTGATCCATAGACCTCGATCTTTCACCGGACTCTTAGCAAAATACGGACATCATCGGCCGACCTCATTATGAGGTCAGCATGCGCCGTAGTACTTAGAACGATGATATATAAACCTCGCCCTTGTGCAACAAGCTCAGCAAAGTATAAACATCATAAGCCGGCCTCAGGGCTTGGTCCCGGATTCACACACCAACCTCATAATAGGGTCCAGGCATCAGATGCCGACCTCATGACTAGGTCACGACCTCACGAGCTTACCTCGCGAAGTGGTCCCAATCGCAAAGTTAGGCCATAGGGTCACACCAATAAGCTCGGCTGCGCATCCAGGTCAAAATGGGCCTCAATATCATACAATAAGCTCATTTCAGATCAGGTGCCCATAAAAGAGCTCGGACGCATACTGAGTTCGGCTCATCAACCCCTGCAAACTCATGGCATACCCGCACATCCCGGACAGTCATACAAATCGGCCACTATCTAGCTCAAGTATTAGGACAGATATCAACGGGTCATCACGCTGACTCTTTAGTAAGGCTAAGCAACTTATCTAAAAGAATAAGGATAAGGACCCAGTGCCTCTACTTGGTCCAAGACAATCCTAACCGTTGAATGAAGATAACTAGCGTTGCTAAACCACTAGATGTTGGGAACTTGTCAGAGATCGGTCCGCTGATCAAGCCTTCACGGCCAATCGCAAACAGTGAGATCCGAGGATACCGCTCTCGCTACCTCTATATAAACTTAATAGGTATGACAATGAAGGGGGTCTTGAATTCTAGATACATACTTCTACTACAATTTTCTCTATTTCTGACTTGAGTATCGGAGTGGCCACACCGAGAATCCCCGGCGCCTTGCTAATCCGTGCGTTCAGTTCTTGCCTCTTCAGGTCCTTCTCGTCGACGGATAATCGAAGGTTGACGTGGCATCTTATTGACTGGTGGCCTGACTGTCATCGGCATCGAGCCGGAACAATCATGAAGAGGCTTAATGTTGTTTCCCGGTGTCACGCACTACTAGCAAAATGCTGCAAAAATATAGTACTGAACTCTTCACAAAACTTAATGAAGTTAGAAGGTAGTCGCTAAACCAGCATTAAGCAGATCTTGCTAAAGTGGATAAAAGACTCTGTATTTCACACCATCAAAGTACTAATGTAAAACATAAGCGTTTTCAAATTGCCCCAAATGCTCTTCTGGGTCTTCTATTCCCACGTATTCTCCTATTTGAAACTACCGAACTCTACTTGGTAACTCTTCATCTAAAATAGCTTGAGAAAAAGAGTAAGGTGCTGAATTGATCTTCTCATAATATATCCCTAATTTCTTAGAACCTAAGGAGATGGTACAATATATTCATGAGACTGTTCCATCCGAGGGGATAATATTCCTAGCATTCCCATAGGACGAGGGATGGGAACTTGTTGTCATTGTAATATCTCATGAATAGTAGCAGCTATAATTTGTTCTATATTTTTTGGTACACTCATAGGCATAGTTCGATCTCTATCGATGGAAGTGATTCTTCCGTCATCAACATGGATATCACTCACCTCTATGTCTCAGCTCAGTTTCCCACAGAGAGCTCCAAAATATTTCTGTCTGAGTACGAGGGTGAGTCAAATCCCTAATAAATCAAGGAAGATTGACTTTTAAAGATGACGCGACAATAACTTCTGAAATAAGGAGACGACAGGAAGGAGTCAGTTGAAGGAGTCGGTTGAAAGAGTCGGCAGAAGGAGTTGAATGAAGAAGTCGACTGGAGTCGATAGAAAGAGTTGACAGAAGTAGTCGGTTAAAGGAAATCAACCACTAACGAGTTGGTCACAGGGAAATCAGCCACCAAAGAGTTTATCATAGGGAAATCAGCCACCAGGAGTTGCCCATAGGGAAATCAACCACCAAGGAGTCTGCCACATGGATATCAGCCACCAAAGAGCCAACTATCCCTAAGAAGACTTAGTAAAAGGTTAGAAGGGGTTTAAGGGGTACTTTGGCATTGCCCCTCCGATGCTCAAATCAGAGTAGAATGGAAAAGTGAACAGAGAATATGGAATATTGCTATGATCTCAGAGATTGCATACCTTCGGATGAAGAGGTGAAATATCTTTTATAAAGAAGAAAGAATCGGTCTCTTCATTAATGGAATCTCTTTTTAATAAATGTGTTCTTTCCTTCTATTCAACAGTTAAAGTCTTTTGAGATGAGGTAATCATTAATATCTTCCAAAGATACGGAACAACCGCATCCCTTCTTAGCTATTCAAATAAGTATCAAATAAGTAATCAATAATTATCTTTTTTTGTATAACCGCCTATAACTGATGCAATCTTTCACCTGAATTGTGTAACTGATGCAATAACTGTTGTAACTGATATAATATTAAATATTCAATCTTCTTTTGGAGTTTAGAGTCTTCTCTCATAATGGATATTAGAGGTAGCGACGATCTAACATTTTTCTGTAACGGATTTGAGTAGGGAGAGATGATCCGACTTCTTTCTATAATGGATCTGAGTTAGGGAAAGACGATCCGACTCCTTTCTATAATGGATCTGAATAAATAAGAGGCGATCTGACTTTTTTCTTTTAGAATACCACGTGTCACATACTTTAACTAGGTCAAAAGTTTTCTTAGGTGGTAGAAATATTGACTAACCTCCGGATCTTACTATCTAGTTTGTTTTTATTGCATTAGCATATTAAAGGTCCGTGCTAGGTTTTATATAGTCCAGCACTAGTGTATCTTCTCTTTGTTACGTCTAAGATGAGTAATAAAACTGTTACCATCTATTGCTCCTCCAAGTAAATTTCATTAATCACAAAGAGGTTAACATCTGAGTTTCATTGTGAAATGCTAAAGAAGAAACTCTTTGTACGTCTAAAATTATATAGAGCTCCCCAGCAAAGTAGCATGGGCATTTGTGTTTTTTGCCAGTATGAGTAGTTGAATTTTTGTTTACAAATTTCTTTGCATACCTATCAGTAATGTGATCTTTGTTTATGGATTTTTGAGGCCTTTGTTATTGTACAATAAGCTAGTGCTATTCCATTTGCTGCTTTGACAGCATGGCGTGCCTTGAAAAGTACAGCTCGAATAACTAATGGGTATGTCTAGTTTCATTATTTTGAGCTTTTCAGAATCAAATGCCAATTTTATAATGAGCTATATCCATTTGGCATGTTAAAAGGATTACTAGTTACATTAGTAGAATGACAATTTTCTTTAGTTGACCTGTTATGCAGTATTAGTTTAATTTTAAAACTTTTGTTGTTTGTTCTTTTTAACAATTTGTGCTCATATAGGTTTATTTATTTTAATGCATTCCAAGAGCTGGCAATGTATCAGAAATGTGAGGATAATAGTTTGGCAAAGAAGCATGACAGTATAAAGGGTCCATTTCATTTCAATCCAGTTATGATTGCTTCAGAATTTCT
>JAOBBC010010821.1:0-12859 GCA_025388495.1 Curcuma longa
TGAGAATGTAATTCTCACTTGATTTTGTAAACCAAATCAAATTTACATTGAGTCAATTTAGAGATTATATACATAAATGACATACACTGAATAATTTATTTATTTATGATAGGTTATAACAACAAAGAATATCATAGCTGAATTGAATAAGGGTGAGAAACTTAATGGGGACAACTACAAAATCTAGCACCTTAGGATACAGTATGTCTTAGAGGAACAGGAATTTCTAGAGGCTGAAAATCTGTCCAACGGGTTTGGAAGACCAAGTTGGCAAAAGGTAACTTCTCCCGAGTGGAGTAAGTGAGGGTGCATTCCTAGAAAGGAGAATAGTAGATGTTAGTCTGACCTAGGATTTCATTGAAATCTAAAATCAAGACCAAACAGTTTATCAAAACTGTCACTTTTCTGTTATACTTTATTTCTGTACTAACTTGTGATGCAAGAAAAGAGAAGCTAGAACTTTGTGTTCTGGACGTCCTTATCTAGATCTAGGCTACCGGACAGTCCAAGTGCTCAGAAAGGATCCAAGCATTCAGATGTCAGTCGAATGGGCCAACAAGGTAGATGAAGTGGCAGAGTCCTAGTAGTTGGAACACCTTAGCCTCCAGATGCCCAGATAAAGATAAGGCATTGCAGAGTCAAAGTTATTCCGACAATCTTCATGTCAGTATCTAGGCGCCCAGAACAGATACAAGCGCCCGAAAGATGCTGAGTCAGCATCGAAAGCAGATCGACGAGATCACGTGGAGGCGCCCGGAAGGACTTTCAGATGCCCGAATCAGCCTTTATAAATAGCTACGAGGGGAAACCTTAACATCAACTTACTACACTATGACGATGACTTTCTGCGTGCGGGCAACCGATCCAGTACGTCATCGTAATACCGAAGAGTTAAATCAACATTTATAGTTCTCATCTTCTAAGTCGGTAACCATTACTTATTGCTCTTGTACTTAACATCTTAAGACGGTAAGGATTTATCGTTCCTAACTGATTTTGAAAAACGACAAAACTCCTCATAAGAGGGGTTTATAGTGGATTGTCCGTCGAAAATGATCAAGGATTATGACCCTTGGAGTGACAACTTGTGGCTGTGAACCAAATAAACAAAAGCATACTCATTCCTTATTTTTCTGCTATAGTTTTATTTACGCGCATTATTTTTATGTATGATTTATCGAACAAGTAAAAAAGAGATAAAGTGCTATTCACCCCTCTCTAGCACTCTAGCTCGATCCTACAGTTAATTCAATCAAAAATTGAATTAATTGATATTTTATCGGTTCGATTTGTTCGATTTTTATTTAAAAATTTGATCGGTTTAGTTAGTTCGAAAAAATTTGATTTGGTTCGATTTTGATTAATTCGATTCGGTTCAATTCAGTTTTAACTGAATACTTACCCCTATCTGAGAAGGAGAATGATAGTGGTGATAGATCACTAAGACTAGGCCCTGAAGTAGTCACCTTAGGATGTGGTGAACTAAGTAAAATCTTACTATTGTGCATGTGGTGTCAACCTTACTTGAAGTTTTCAATGTGTAGGATCGGTGAGGTGCGCTAGAGGGGGGGGGGGGTGAATAGCGTGTGCTTCTCGTTCATTCATTCGTACTATCAAAGCAAATTTAGCAACAGAATTAGATAAGCAAGCATAGAGATTCACAGATTTTACTTGGTTTCTAACCCCCCAGGGTTAGTACGTCCAATGTCTATGTACGAGAGACGTTCATCCACTAGTGGTCTCCTTTCCGAACCTTCATTCGGAGACGGAGAAATCCGTCTTACAATCCAATCAAATAATGAATATAAAAGTATAGAAAGTAAGACTTGAAAACAAATAAACTCTCGTCAGGCCGATTGAGAAGTCCTCAGTGTAGTGCACTCTTCCTAGAATTTCCCCAGTTGCACGAGCAGCATGCCGTTCACGTTGAACAGCACCTTTAGATGAAGAGTATGATGTAGAGAGATTGTATGCTGGTGCTTCACGCCAAGGGCCCTTATATAACCCCTTCTGGGCGCATGGATTCTTATCCGAGTGCCTAGATAAGATTCAATCCGATCTCCTCGGTCTTATCTAGGCCGATTTTTCTAGATTCAGGCGCTTGGAACATATAGGGGTGCTTGGAACCCATAGGGGCGCCTGAAACACATAGGGGTGCCGGGAATAACATCCGAGCGCCCAGATCCAGCCAATTCGGGTTTGACCTGAGTTGACCCTGGGCTTATTCGGCTACCTTTATTTGCTCCAATTATGCTTCCTCCATCTTACTTTTAGCTCCTGATTTCTGTAAGATAAGCATGCAAACATGCAAGCAACCTAAGCCCTATAGTCCGTTTGATCTACTAGACTTACCTAAGCCTTACCCTATAGGTTTAACCTACTGGCTTACCCGTGTCTAATTCCCTATTAGGACTAGTCACTTTCATAGGTAGACTTACTATCTGCCAAACATCCAGTTTGGACTTTCCCTTGCCTAACCTCCAATTAGGACTAGTCACTTCCCTAGGTAGATTTCTCACCTTCTAAACATTCAGTTTGGACTATCCCTTGCCTAATCTCCAGTTAGGAATAGTCACTTCCCTAAGTAGACTTCTCGCTTGCCAAACATCTAGTTTGAACTTTCCCTTGCCTAACTTCCAGTTAGGATTAGTCACTTCCCTAGGTAGATTTCTCACATACCAAACATTCAGTTTGGACTTTTCCTGCCTAATCCTCCAGATCAGGATTTCTCCTAGCCTCTAACTAGGACCGCTTAACCTCCAACTAGGACTTCATTACCCAATCCTCTAGATCCGGACTTCCTCTTCCTAGCCTCCAACTAGGACTTACCTTGTCTAGCCTTCAATTAGGACTTTCCCTGCCTAGCTTCCAACTATGACTTCTCCTTATCTAGCCTCCAACTAGGACTTCTCGCTAGTCTTCTAGTCAAACTGACCTGACTAGACTTCACTCACATCCAAATATTAGGTCATGTTTGGATTAACAATTGATTAAACAAACCAGACCTAGGTATATTGTCAAACATCGAAACTTTAAGGTCAGACCTAGTGTTCCTTGCACTAACATGTTGTGCATTCAAACGATGAGTACAAAATCAAGATGAAACAATTAGAGTTATTCACCCCTTAGTTCACATGAATCCTAACAAGAATTACATTAAAATAAACATGAGTCTATAATCACTTAGGGATTAAAATCTATCCATATATGATTATCTTTGTGATTTAATTTTAAATTTCAAGAAATAATAGAATTTATTATGAAATGTCTAATTAAATCGATCCTAACCTTACATAATCTCATTATATATAAATGTACTCATTTAGATGTCTCCATATCCAGAGTCCGGATAAGATAGTCAAATTCATAATGTTCATAGACCGTATGTATTTGGACACACGAGTGTTGTATGTATTTGGACACACGAGTGTTGCTGAATTAGTACTTGGATGATAGAATTGCAACAATGGAGTAAGGTTTAAATCGCCTGGAGTTCATTCTCTTAATGAATAAGTTCTTTCCACCTAGGAGGTCGTTCAATACTATGATTTACTTTTCTTTCACATGCCTTAGAGGGGCAATGGTGGAGTGCGTGAAAAGTACGTTAACATTTTTTGCAACAATAGATCACTTCCATTTTAATTAAAGATATTATATTTTAATAAATTTCACGATGGACTTAATTTAAATTTATTATCCATGGTGTTAAGCCTTTAGTATATATCTTTTATATATATTAAAATAATGATTACATCCTATAAACTAAAAATATGATATTCAAGATAAAAAATTTCATACAAATATGTTTACTAATAAATATCGCTTTTATTAATTATAAAAATATAATATAATTACGCTTTAACTATCCCCAATCATAAACATATTTAATGAGAAAAAATAATTAATATTTTTCATCCCATAAGAATAAATAACGCTAACTTTTTAATGTTTGACTTTCTACAGTACTATTTGTTGCATTGCATATTTATGGACAATTATTATCGAAAAATAAATATTTAATTTTATAGGTTTAAAATTTTCCATACCAGTAACCATATTTCTATCAAATTTTGTAGCATTGCCCTCTTTTTTTTTTTTTTTAATGATATGCATGGTAATATTTTGTAATCATGCAACAATAACAGTTCGACAATAATTAGTTTTAAAAAAGTGCTTCTAAGTTAGGTTGATATGTCTACATTTGTTTTGTTTTGTTTGTCAAGTCTTGAACTTCTTGCATACTAGAGAAGCTTAAAATAATTTACAACAATATTGCGTTAATTAGGAATGGAGTTATATATATATATATAAAAGATCGACTAAGTTCAGTCGACCAAATTCGAGTTAGTGCTCGAATTGGATTTTGATATTTAATCAATAAGATTGAGATTGAGCAATACATCAAGTAAGCCAAGATTAATTGGATATTTAATGGATAATCAATATGTTTAACGGTTGAGTGAGGCATCGAGTAAAAGGAGAAATTGTTAAAGGAGAAGATTGTTAATGCAATCAATCTCAGATCAAGGTAATCAAGATTGATTTCGATTGTCGAAGCTTGAGCAAAAAGTCAAGTAGATAAAAGTTAACTAGATACTTAACATTACAGAAGTTTAAGCAGGTCATGGTTGATTAGATACTTGATGGTTAGAAGTCCAACAAGGAGTTGCTAAGAGCAAAGACCAAGTGAGTCATAGAGGACCAAACACTTGATATAAGAGGTGAAGTCCAAGTGATTTATGCAGGACCAGACATATGGCAGGAGAGGCAAAATTCAATCAGGTTATAAAGGATCAGACACTTGACATAAGATATAAAATTTAAGTAGATTAGGATTAATTGAACATTTAGCAATGGTAGAAGTCTTGACAGGTTATAGAGGATTAGATGTTAGGCATGAGAAATGAGGCCCTAACAAATCATGAAAGATCGGATGTTAAATATGAAAAAAGAAGTCCACACAGATCAAGGAGGACCAATGTTTGGTAATGATGAAGTCTCGATAAGTAAAGGTTGATCAGATATTAAGCAACGGTGAAATCTCGATAGGTCAAAGTGGACCGGATGCTAGATAATGGTGAAGTTTCGACATGTCAAGGTTAACTGAATGTTAGAAAATAGTGAAATCCTAATAGATCAAGATTAATTGAATGCTAAGCAATGATGAAGTTCAAGTAGGTCAAGGGTGACCAGATACTAGACAACGATGAAATTTTAATAGATCAAGGTTGATCGGATGTTAGACAAAGGAAGTTCCGGCAGGTCAAGATTGAATGGATGCTTGGTAAAGGAAGTCTTGATAGGTTGATCTTAATTGAATATTAGGCAAAATGAGAATTCAACCTTGGTAAGACTGAAATAGAGATATCGATCGACTAATATAAACTAGTAATAGACTAATGGACCCTTAAATCCCATGTTTAATTCAGGGTTTGAAGGGGTTTGCAGTATATCAATCAATTGATGGTACTATTATAGTGAACAAAAGGTTTTAAACTTGGTTGCGACACTCGATTGATGTTGCAACAGTGGACTGATGGTGACTAACAATCTACTATTATAGTTAATGTTGAGCTGGAAGAGTCATGTTGTAGGTGCAATGTTTAAATTCTAAAAGAACAATCGAATGGTGACAAATAGTCAATTGTTAGATGATTTTTAGTTAGGATAATTATAACCTTATAAAAGAGGATTTCATGAAAGATTTCGAATATTGATTCTTGGAGATTGTGAGGGAAAGTATTACTACATTCCAAACCTTCAAGAGGCAATCCAAAGATATCATAAAGCAATCAAAGCTAAGTTCATTTGTTTAAACTTGTTTATTTGAATTTCTCTTGATTTCATTTCTATATTTGTATTTAACTTGTATTATTTGTAAGAATAAGATTGTAAGAGGTTTCTTCGACTCCAAAAGATATCCTTGAATGAAAAAGTATAGTGATAATATTGCTAGGATGCTAGGCCATGGAGTAGGAATTGAGAGTTCCAAATCACATAAAATTGATTTGTACTTGTGTTATTTTATTATATTTTTGTTTCTATATTTTTGTTGCGTTTAACTCTGTGTAGACGAGCACAAATAAAAGAAGTATTTAGAATTGTTATTCATCCGATGTCATCCGTGTTGGTGCAATTGACCTCAGGTCAAGGTTGACCAAGCTTGGTTTGACTCGAGTTGGTTTTGATGTTTGATCAATATATTAGTTAAATGTCAAGTAGGTCAAAGTTGGCCAGATACTTGACGGTGAAATAAAAGTCAAGTAGGTCAAGGTTGATTGGATACTTAATGGTGGAAAAGTCCAAGTGGATCACAGTTGATTGGACACTTGACATACAAGAGAAAGTTCAAGTGGATCATGGAGGACCTAACACTTGGTATGAGATGAGAAGTCCAAATGAGTTACGGTTGACTTGACACTTAACATAAAAGAGGAAGTCTAGGTGGGTCATGAAAGACCGAACACTTGGCAGGAGACAAAAAGTCCAAGTGGATCACGGTTGAATGGACATTTGACGCGAGATGAAAAGTCCAAGTGGGTCACAGTTGACCGAACACTTAGTAATCAAAAGTCCAATACGGTGTTGGCATAAGACGTGGTGAAGTCTTGATATATCAAGATTGACCGGATGCTAGGTAACGATAAAGTCCCGACAGGTCCAAGTTAATCTGATGGTAGAGTATGAGAAGTCTCAACGAGTCAAAGTTGATCGAATGTCAAACAAAGGAAGTCATGGTAGGTTAAGGTCAATTGGATATCAAACAAGATGAATATTTGACTTTTATAAAGCTAAAAAAGGAGTATTAGTCGATTGATAGTGATGCGGAAATGATAGATTAAACTTCCGAAGGCCATAACTTTTGATTCAGATATTAGAACAAGGTGATTATTAGTGCGAAATGAAACTCGTTCAAAGATGCATATTTGTATGTTACTCAATATCAATCAACTGAGCATGGGTATCAGTTGACTGATGTTGATCAGAATCGATCAAAAGCAAATTGAATTTGATTGCTATATTTGATTGATGGATTATATCAGTCAACTGATGGTAGTTTACAACTTTTGCAAAAGGTATAATCCGCCACCCCTAGCAGCCCCACACAGTCGACCCCATGACCATTTGTGAGGAGATAAATCGAGAAGCTGCAGTTAATCACGACGAAGGAGGGCATTATCTCGGCTTTACCGAGATTCGAACCTTTGCCCACTTCTGCAACTCTGCTCCATCGTAACCAACTTAGCTATGCCCCGGAAGTTTATGGTATTTTACAATGAACAGAAGCAAGTCGAATTTGATTGCTTAATTCGATTGATGGATTGTATCAGTCAATGGATAGTAATTTACAACAAACAGAAGTAAGTCGAATTTAATTGCTTGATTTGATTGATGGAATTAGTTAACTGATGAGTTGTATCATTTAATTGATGTCAAACAGAAGTCGAACTGAACCATATTGATCTAATTGCTTGATTCAACTAATGGAATTAGTCGACTGATGAGTTGCATCAATTGATTGATGTTCAAATAATTGATAAAATCAGATAGATTTTAAAAGGTTCAGAGGTCATTCAATGAGTCCAAGACTATATCAATCGACTGATGAGTAAGATTAGTTGATTGTTAAACGAAAATCAACTCCGATTTAAAGGCTTTAAAAGAAAAGTTTCGAGAAATTTTTCATCGTCAATTCTTAGAAGTTTGAGGATGAAGTGCTGGTACATTTTCAGACCAATAAGAGGCAATTCCAAATAATAAGAAAGCGCTCAAAGCAAGTAAGATTCATTTAAAGTAGTTTACTTTGATTGTATTTGCATTTATATTTATTTTCTTATTGTGTTTGTTGTAAGAACAACTTGTAAGAGGCTTCTTCACCTTTGAAAGGTATATGTAAAGGATAAATGCATAGTAGAGGGAGATCACTAGGAGTAGATCTTGGATTAGTCATCTTAAGGAGGTGGATACCAAGTAAATCCTGAAGTTATGTATGTGACCGTAAGTTTGAGTTATGATTTCTATTACACATTCAAACGATGAGTTCAGAATCAAGGTAAGAAGTGATCGAAGTTATTCACTCCCCCTCTTCTATTTTGCACAAGTCCTAACAATCCGTTTCAATATTTAGTGTATAAAATTTACCATACGATAAAATCAGCATTACCATTTAAAAACATTTTAACTGCAGCAGAAGGTGGAATTCACCACCTAGCAACCTTACGATTGACCCCACGACCATCTATGAGGAGATACATCGGAAAGCTATAGTTGGCCACTAGGGAAGGACATTATCTCCATAATATTTTAACAATCTATATAATTTTGTACCTAATATTCATCCTTTAGGCATTATTACTAATTTATTTAAAAATTATATATAATAATCTATTTCTTAAGTTATAAAATTTATGAAAGAAAATTTTAAAATAATTTTTAATATCCTTTGTCTAGCTATAATTTTATGCCATAAAATTAAATATATAAATTGTTACAATATTATAACCATACCATACAATTTTAGAATTGTAAATGTATAATAAATGATACTTGAAATTAAAATATATTAAATGAAATGTTTTTAATTTATCATAAGAGACATATGGTCATTAACCAACCTCACAACTTTTGGTATTATCTTCGAGCACATATGAGTTTTAGTCGCGTTCAAAATTTCCAAGTGGATTCTTTAAACTTAAATATTCATTTCTATCTATATTTTGCAAGTAGTATATAAAATTATGAATACTTAAATATGTATTAATTATATTAGCCATCATGACTTGTGTTATTTTAATTATTATTATATCATGCATGTTTGAATCCTATCTTAGTATATATAAGAGCGTCTTGAATGTGTCTTAAAAAAAAATCAAAGTTTTAATTTCAAATAGAATAAGAATTCAAATATATATAAATTATATTTCAGATTTATCTAATAGATAAATTATAAAAAAAATGATCAATCATAAAACATAAATCTGTGACGAAAGTTATTACGATAAGGATCCCAATTGAAAATAAAAATCACTTAAAAAGAGTGTCTTAAGATACGTATATGTATATGTCAAATCTCAAAGTCAAACTTATGTCCTCTTTACCTCGGAGCGCAAAAACGAGAAACGATAAATGGCACAAGAGGAGAGAGACCCTTTCCTCGCCTCGATTTTACCTTTCAGAAAAATAAAAGACGGACGAATTTGAAGTTTGTCCACGGAAGATAATTTTTTTGTCATTCCAAAATAGATGAAATTTCGGTTTTACTGAACCAGGTAGTTAAAATTTTGGAATATTTAAATCATGTAAGTAAATTTTTAAAATTATTAAATTACGTATTCAATATCATTTTACCCCTTTGTTCGAGTTTGTATTCGCGTGTCCCGGGACATAGTTGAGTTGGTTACAATAGAACATAGTTGTTAAAGTGGGCAAGGGTTGAATCTCAATGAATCCGAGGCAATGTCCTCTTCCGTAGTGGTCAATTCTAGCTTTTCGGATTTACCTCCTCACAGATAGTCGTGAGGTCGATCATGTGAGACCGCTAGATAGCAGATTCCACTTTTGTTGAAGAGTTCACATTCACTCGCCAAATTGATTGCTATAGTATAGCAATCGATTTAGTATACTTCATAGACCACCATCAGTCACTTTAATTGATTATTATAGTATAATAATCGATTAAAAAAATCTTATGTGATCATGAACACTAGTCTGAATTTATTACTACACTGTTGATATGGTGGGATCTCTGAGTTGCCCTATGACTGCCACGTAAGTACTACATGGACTTAAAGAAAAAAATTAGATAGTCAAAAAGGATCAAAGATGGTCATATAAAAACTTTGAATCGTTGTTAGATAGCCATCTCCGACCTCTTCTGAGTTACGAGTCTTCGCCTTAGGTTCTGACCTCGACATCCACTCGACCTCAGACGTCGATCTCTTTTTGGTCTCATGTTCCGACCTCGATATCCGCTTAGTCTTAGACGCCGACCTCTTTTTGGTCTCGGATCTCAACCTCAGATTTCGACCTCAACATCCACTTGGCCTCAAGCGTCGACCTCTTTTCAGCTATAGGTTTCAGTCTCTGGTGTTGACCTCACCATCCACTCTGCCTCAGGAGTCGACTTCTTTTCAATTATAGGCCTTTGTCCTAGGTTCCGACCTCGGCATCCACTTGGCCTCAGGTTCCAACCTCAACGTCCACTCGACCTTAGGCACCGACTTCTTTTCAATTATAGATCTCAGTCTCAAGTTTCGACCTCAACATCCACTCGGGCTCAGGCGTTGACCTCTTTTTAGTCTTGGATCTCAGCCTTAAATTTTGACTTCGACACCCACTCGGCCTCAGGTGCCACCCTCTTTTTAGTCTCAGGTCTTGGCCTTAGTTCCGACATTGACATTCACTCGGCCTCAAGTGCCACCCTCTTTTTAGTCTTGGGTCTCGATCTTAGGCTCCGACCTCGACATCCACTCGACCTCATGCGCTGACCTCTTTTTAGTCTCGGATCTCAGCCTCATAACTCAATCTGACACAATCAGTTCATCTTTAAGATTAGGAATCTCAAAGACCGTTTCACCCGAAAATAAGGATAATATTTCAGAAAACATAAATAATTGGAACGCATATATCGGAACAGAATCTCGTATCTTAGAATATTTCTTAAATGGACGCTAATATTTCGGAGATCAACTCTATAAAAGGTTGCTCATATCCATGGGCACAGGTATGCACACATCAACTTAATTTTCCCAAGTCCTTAAACTTCTTCCTTACGTAAAATCCTAACTTGAACGTTGGAGTGGTATACCGAGATCCACTCCCAGCACCATTCTAACTCTCTTTTTGAATATTTTTTAGATTCCTTTATCTTATTTGATGACTATCTTTGAGGGGTGTGCACATCAGTAGTTCGTTGGCGGGTGACTTGATCATCCATGATGTTTTAGCTGGAATAAATTGGCGCTATCTGTGGGAACATCTCGTCGTTCTTGGCCTCACTGTAAAATAAACTACTCCCGACTCTCCTCTCTTGGGATAGAAAAAGTAATGAAAAGTGGTAGAGTCAAACAGGATCTGATATATTTAGAAGATGATAGTGTTGGTGCAAGAAGCACTAGTCTGTCCCCAGAGTTTCGATGTTTAACAATATACCTAGGTCTGGTTAGTTTGATCAAGGGTGATCCAAATAGGACATAATATTTGGATGTGAGTGACGTCTAGTCAGGGCAGTTTGACCAGAAGATTAGCAAGAAGTCCTAGTCAGTTGGACCGGATAAAGAAGTCCTAGTCAAGTTGACCGAGCAAGGAGAGTCCTAGCTAGAGGCTAGGCAGAAGAAGTCCTAGTTGAGACTAGGCAGGGAAAGTCCTAGTTGGAGGTTAGGTAAAGAAAGTCCTGGTTGGAGGTTGGGCAAAGAAGACCTAGTGAGTAAAGCTGGACAGGAAGTCCTGGTGAGTGAAGTTGGGTAAGGAAGTCCTAATTGGAGGTTAAGAAATGGAAAGTCTAAGCAGGTTAAGGGTAACTGGATGTTTGGCAGGTGAGAAGTCTACCAATGGAAGTGACTAGTCCTAATTGGAAGTTAGGCAAAGAAAAGTCCAAACAGGTCAAGGATAATCGAATATTTGGTAGGTGAAAAGTCTATCTATGGAAGTAACTAGTGCTAACGGGAAGTTAAGAACGGGTAAGCCTAGTAGGTTAGAACTACAGGGTAAGGCTTAAGTAAGCCTAGTAGGTTAGACAGACTATAAATAGACTTAGGTTGCTTGCGTATTTGTAAGCTTATCTTGTAGGAACTACGAGTTGGAAGCAAGATGAAGGAAGCATAAGAGGAGCATACAGAAGCAGTCGAATCAAGCCCAGGGTCAACTCAGATTAAACCAAGTTGACTGGATTTGGACGCCTAGATGTTACTCCAAGCATCCAACGGTCTAGTTGCCTTTGGATATATAGTCTAAGCGGCTGGATCAAGAAGAATCGACCCCGTTAAAGTCCATAGAGATCGGATTGAATTAGATCCAGGCGTTTGGATAAGAATTCAGGCATTCGAAAGAGTCTATATAAGGACCTCAACATGTACCACAAGGAATATCTTCTCTACTCCTGATTTTTCATCCTGCGGTGCTGCTGAACTCTAACGGGCCCAGGCTCGTGCGATCGAGGAAGCTCCAAGAAGGGTGCGTTGCGCTTAGGACTTTCGGATCAGCCTACTTGAGATTTAGTTAATTCCTTTAAAGTCTTATTGTCTTGTATTTTATTATTATATTGTGGACTGTAAGATGAGTTTCTTCCCCTCCGAAAATTTTTTGAAAAAAAGACCATCAGTGGACGGATATTTTTTCATGCATAGACCTTGGACATACTAACTCTAGGGGGTTAGAAACTAAGTAAATCCGTGAGTCCCTTGTCTCTTTATTTAATAGCATTGCCGGTCATTGTGTTAGTAACGAATGAACGATGAAAGCGCTATTCACCCCCTTTAGCGCACCCTCTGATCCTATAGATAGAAGCACCACAGATCAAACGGTATGAATTAGAGGTGAGCTGGGATAAAGACATTAAAAATAGGTAGCTAGGTTTTGTAAACAGGTAGGGATAGGAAATTTGAGATTGCCGACCAGTTGACCATAAAAGAAAGTAACATAGCCTTGTGGTGGCTCATAAGGACGATGCTCTAGGGGTGGAATCCTAATCCTACGATTGGACAGAATGCCATACTGCTCTTTGAGTAGTAGGTCATCATTGGGAGATAGGCAGATTGTTGCACCTCGTACCAAGGTATAGGCGCATGTTAGATTTGAGAGGTGTCCTAAGGCAATCGCCTTACGGTTATACTATTTATTAGATAAATAGCAATTCACTATT
>JAOBBC010010921.1:0-12857 GCA_025388495.1 Curcuma longa
CCTTCTCCGATAGAAGAAGTCTTGCTCCCTGTAGGTTCCACCAACCAAGGTGGGGCCTCTACTGAAGCAGATTCACAAGGATCCCACGCCGGAGGAGACCGTCGTGAGGATCGTAAGGGCAAGGCCCCTATGATTTCTCCTGCAGCTCCACCAGTGAAGCTACATAAAAACCCCTTCTCCAAGGAAATCCTGGAGGAAGGCTTGCCCCCACGCTTCAAAACAATGCCCGTGGGAGAACACGACGGGTCCACGGACCCGGAAGACCACCTCGGTCGATTTGAGAATGCCTCTCTGATCCATCAATATCTTGATGGGGTTAAATGTCGTGTCTTCCTCAACACCCTCGCTGGATCAGCGCAACGCTGGTTCAATCACCTGCCACCGGCATCTATTACTCCTTTGACGAGTTTAAGGAGATTTTCTTGCATCAATTCTCTAGTGCTAAGAAGTACCAGAAATCTCTTCTGACTCTTTTCTCTATGAAGCAGAAACCTCGGGAAACCCTGAGGGAATACCTTCATCGCTTCAGCAAGGAAGCATGGGACCGACCCTCCACTCCTTCGGACATCTTGGCTAGCGCCCTACCTCAAGGCCTCCAGGACGGGGAGTTCTTCCGCTCTCTAGTAAAGAAACCACCGCCCAGCTACCCCAAGCTCTTAGAGCGCGCCAACAAATACATACACCTGGAGGAAACCCAGCTGGCGAGGCGAGGGGACACCAGCTCCACTCCGCCTACTGACAGACAACGAGCTCCTGCACCGCCCCGACGGGAAGCTCGACGAGAAGCCCCGCCAAGACCTCTACCACACCCTCCACCCCCGCGCGAGGAGCGCGCCGACCAAGCGGTGGACACGCTCCCGATCCCTAGGGAGTACGGACCTCCCGTCCCAGTCGGGAATGGTCCGCCAACCCATTTTTACACTTATCACCGGTCCACCGCTCATAGCACTCAAGAGTGCCGAGTGCTGGCCCAGGAGATCAACCGGGTCATCATGGAGAGACACCAAGCTATGGATGCCCAGCCCGGTGGAAGACGCTTGCCCGGGAATCCTGGTTGGAGAGCTGACCAAGCACGGCGGGGGGCCCCAAGGCGCCCTGGTCCTGATCCTCGGCCAGAACCTCGTGCAGACCAGCGACCACCCCCTAGAGTTTATCGATTCTCTGCACACGGCGCCCCAGGGCGTGAACGCACGCCACCCCCCGAGCAGCTCACGAAGATCGCCAGGACGCCCGGGAGGGTCAGAATATTATCCCTCATTGGGGAACAATAACTATGATCGCTGGAGGTTCCACCGATGGTGATTCCAATAGAGCCCGCAAGGCTCACGGCCGCCGGCTGGAGACATACAGCATCGGGTCCAGCTCGGCACAAGCTCATGGCCCTTTCATCCAATTTGGGCCTCGAGATTTGGAAGGAGTATCCCTTCCCCATGATGACGCTCTTGTCATCACAGCCACCATTGCCAACTACGATGTGGCTCGTATCTTCGTCGACACCGGCAGCTCGGTTCACGTCCTATACAAGGACCCTTTTAACCGTATGCAGATAGATCGGGACCAGCTGCTGCCCATGGCGACTTCTCTGTTTGGTTTCTCTGGCCACGAAGTCCAACCTCTGGGACAGATCCAACTCCCTTTGTCTCTTGGGGAAGAGCCCCTCAGGAGAACTCGCAGCATCCTCTTTACGGTGGTGGATGCCTCATCCTCTTACAATGTCATTCTGGGTAGGCCGACCCTCAATTCCTTCGAGGCCGTGGTATCTACCTTCCACCAGAATATGAAGTTCCCTGTCCAGGGTCAGGTCGACGTTGTGAACGGAGACCAAGGAATGGCCAGAAACTGCTACATCGACATGGTCCAAACGAACCTCAAGGCGGCCAAAAGGAAACCGACGGTAGAGATACAAGTCGTACAGGAAGTCGAACCCACTTGGCCGCTCCCGGCTAAGGTTAGTATTCCCATCGTCCCTGATCATCCTGACAGGGTCACACATATCGCCGCTGACCTACCCGAGGAGCTGAAGGAACGGCTCGTGGACTGCTTAACACAGAACAGTGATATCTTTGCTTGGTCCACGGCGGAGATCACCGGGGTTTCCCCGGGCGTTATGGAACACCGGCTCAACACCCTTCTCGACGCGAAGCCGGTCAGATAGAAAAGGTGACACTTCTCCCCCGAGCAAGACAGAATCATTCGGGAGGAGGTCAATAAACTCTGACTCGCCGGCCAGATCAGGGAGGTACAGTTCCCCACCTGGCTCGCCAATATAGTCCTGGTGCCCAAACTCGGGGGCAAATGGCGCGTTTGCATCGATTTCTGGGATCTCAACAAAGCCTGCCCCAAGGACTGCTATCCTCTTCCCCGGATAGATCAGGTAGTTGATTCGACCTCCGGGTATGAGCTTATCTGTATGATGGACGCCTACCAAGGCTACCATCAAATTCCCTTGGCCCCAGAAGACCAAGAAAAGGTCAGTTTCGTCACCTCCGACGGTACCTTCTGTTACACTATCATGCCCTTTGGATTGAAGAATGCAGGGGCTACATACCATCGACTTATGGATCGGGTCTTTGAACAACAAAGGGGACGCAATGTAGAGGTCTATGTGGATGACATCCTGATCAAGTCAGAGAAGGCCATCCAACTTACGGATGACATCAGCGAGACCTTCAACACCTTGCGCCGATACGGTCTCAAGCTGAATCCCAACAAGTGCTTGTTTGGTGTCAAAGGAGGCTGCTTCCTGGGCTACATCGTCACTGAACGCGGGATTGAAGCCAATCCCGAGAAGGTCCGAGCGTTGAAGGACATGGCTTCGCCGAGGAACACTCGAGAGGTACAACGGCTGGTGGGAAGAATCACGGCGCTGTCTCGATTCATCTCCCACTCGGCGACAAGGAGTCTGCCCTTCTTCAAGGTCTTGCGGTGGGTTGCCCGGTTCTCTTGGGATGAGAAGTGCGAGCAAGCCTTCACGGAGCTAAAACAATACTTGACGGAGTTACCCGTGTTAGCCAAGCCTTCAGCATATGAACCTTTGTGGGTGTATCTGTCCGCCTCCGAGGAAGCCTTAGGATCTGTGTTAGTCAAACAAGAGGACCAGGTCCAGCGTCCTGTGTATTTTGCTAGTCATATATTAAAGGACGCTAAACTTCGTTACTCCTCGTTGGAAAAGTTAGCCCTGGCCCTTACACTAATGGCTCGTAAGCTTCGACCGTACTTCTTATTTCACCCCATCACTGTGCTCACCAATAGCAACCTTGGCCGAGTCCTCCTCAATCCTGATTCCTCAGGACGCTTGATCAAATGGACAACTGAGCTCAGCGAGTATGACATCCAGTATCAGCCCAGAACCGCCATCAAAGCACAAGCCCTGGCTGATTTCTTGACAGAAGTAATCGGAATGGATACTGCAGGAGTGTGGAAGGTCTTCGTTGATGGGTCATCCACTAAAGGTGGCAGTGGAGTCGGGGTTGTACTATCATCTCCCCACGAGGACACGCTCCAGTTGGCCGTCAAACTCCACTTCCGGGCTACCAACAACGAGGCCGAATATGAGGCTGTCTTAGCTGGGTTGCAGGCAGCCAGACACTTGGGAGCCCAACGGGTCATTATCCATTCTGACTCCCAGTTGGTGGATCAACAAACAAAGGGCACCTTTGAAGTCCGCAATGATCGCCTTAGACGTTACGCTGAAGCAGTGGAGAAGCTGAAGTCCGAGTTTCAGGAAGTGAAGTTGCAGAAGATCCTGCGAGCTGATAATCAGAGAGCTGATGATTTGGCCAAACTGGCGAGCTCCTTATCTACCTGGGAGCTGGAAGAGCCCACTGTTCAAGAGCTAATGATCGCACAAATAGATCAGGTAACCCGACCGGATGAGCGGGAGGATTGGAGAGCACCAATCATCACCTTCCTGAAGACGGAGTCGCTACCTGAAGATCAAGAGCAGGCAAAAACGATCAAAAGAAGAGCTGCTCGGTTCGTCCTTATGGGGGACACACTATACAAGAGAGCATTTTCTCGACCCCTGTTGAAATGCTTGGGGCCGGAAGAAGCCGAGTACGTTCTCAAAGAGATACACCAAGGATGCTACGGTAATCATACTGGAGGGCGAACTCTTGTTCGCAAGACGCTGCTCGCTGGATATTTCTGGCCAACTATGCAAAATGATGCATCCCAGCTTGTTCGTAGCTGCCTCAGCTGTCAGAAGCACCAGACAGTCTCTCATCAACCCACAGAGCCATTGAAGACGTCCACTGTTTCCTGCCCCTTCGATTAATGGGGTATGGATATCGTCGGACCTTTCCCTACCAGCCCTGGACAAAAGAAATTCTTACTGGTAGCAGTTGACTACTTCTCCAAATGGGTGGAAGCAGAGCCCCTGGCTAACATCACGGAGAAGAACGTCTTGAAGTTCTTATGGCAGAACATTATCTATCGCTTCGGCATACCCCGCAAACTGGTTTTAGACAACGGGAGACAGTTCCAGGACTGGAAGTTACAAGAATGGTGTAAAGGTTTGGACATACAGCAGACCTTCACCTCAGTCTACTATCCTCAGAGCAACGGACAAACAGAAGTGGTGAACCGAGAGCTGGTTCGAGGATTAAAGATCAAGCTAGACCATGTCGACAGATCATGGGTTGAAGAGTTGCATGATATCCTCTGGGTGTATCGGACGACACCGCGCGATAGTACTGGATTGACGCCTTTCCACCTTGTATATGGAGGCGAAGCAGTAGTCCTAGTCGAGATCAGATGCAGTTCAGCAAGGATCGAAGCCTATCAAGGGGCAGAGGACAACGCCCAGCATCGAGCAATGGAGCTCGACCTGATAACTGAAACAAGGGAGCAGACTAACGCCCGCCTGTTCGCCTATCGACAGCGCATGAGCCTGGCCTACAACAAGCGGGTCAATCATCGCTCTTTTCACGTAGGCGACTTCGTATGGAAGAAAAGGAAGTCATTAGAAGGTGTTGGGAAGCTCGAGCCCCGATGGGAAGGCCCATACCGGGTGACATGTCGACTCAACGGAGCATCCTACTACCTGGCTGATGCACAAGACAACGAGCTTCCTCGGCCATGGCACGCTACACACCTCCGCCCTTATCATGCCTGAACTATATCCTCTCTGTATCCTTACCAAGTTTTTTTGTATACTCTTTGTTTGATATATAAAATGTCAAAATCTTGGTCATGTGTACTTCTCAGATACCTTGGCCCCTCAGCCCTGCCGTTGGTGGCCGCAGCCTTACGACAGGCAAAGATTCCTAGCCCCGCGCTAGCGACTTCAGAACTCCTCGGCCCCCTCAGCCCTGTCGCTGATGGCTGCAGCCTTACGACAGGCAAGGATTCCTAGCCCCGCGCTAGCGACTTCAAAACTCCTGGGCTCACTCATTCATGCCACTGATGGTCTCAGCTCACCGACTGGCAAAGTAGTGTTTCAGAGCTCCTGGCTCCTCAGCCTTCATCAACTCTTATCAAGGCTCCTCGGCCTTCATCCAC
The DNA here is from genome assembly GCA_025388495.1 of Curcuma longa. NCBI lineage: Eukaryota > Viridiplantae > Streptophyta > Magnoliopsida > Zingiberales > Zingiberaceae > Curcuma > Curcuma longa. The sequence goes on from JAOBBC010010921.1 coordinate 5,503, forward strand.
TCTTATCAAGGCTCCTCAGCCTTCATCAACTCTTATCGAGGCTCCTCAGCCTTCATCCACTCTTATCAAGGCTCCTCAGCCTTCATCAACTCTTATCAAGGCTCCTCAGCCTTCATCAACTCTCATCGCGGCTCCTCAGCCTTTATCAACCCTTATCAAGGCTCCTCTGCCTTCATTAACTCTTATCATGGCTCTACAACCTTTTTGATTTTCACACTATGGCTTCTCAGCCTCATTGGTTTTCTTATATGGCTCCCCAGCCTTCCCGGATTCAGTTATGGCGTCTCGGCCTCATTGGTTTTCTTATATGGCTCCTCAACCTTCCCAGATTCAATTGTGGCGTCTCGGCCTCATCGGTTTTCTTATATGGCTCCTTAGCCTTCCCGGCTTCCCGATATGGCTCCTCAGCCTTGCCCGTTTATGCTACATACTATAACTTCTCAGTCTTGCTGGTCTTCCCATGTGACTCCTCAGGCCTCCCCGACCTGCTCATGGGGTTTCTTAATCCACATGGTCCTTCTAGCCTACTCCCCGGGTACCCGAACAACTGGAGAATGAATAACAAGGGCTATTCGGGGCGTTTAAAGTAACACCAGCTCTCCCCTATGTGTGCCGAGGCCCCACCGTTCATGCATAACTATGGATTACAATTCCCTTACACGCTTTTGGCGAAGCTCGGCTCTCTCAAAGCAGCAACGTTACAGGTTCTATCATTCTTTGACACTTACTGTCGTGTAGTGCATTACTTACCTTATGATATTCGAATTCATATTGGTACATGCTCTTAGATTTCTACAAATACTTATCTCAGGACATTCTAAGTTCATGCAAGTATATACCCTTCAAAACATCCTTTATTTCGCCACATAACAAAATTGGTGAAATAGACTCAGTTTTATTTCATGACCCTACTATTACATAGTACAAGGAGCATGGTACAAGGAAAACAAGCCCAAACGAGACATAAGGTTAGGATACCAAAATTATTACCGTGTATTCATGGTAATACCCTCTCATCGGTCAATGGAACATGATAGTCCGTTGAAGGATGGAGAGGAATAACCCCGCGCACTCGCGGTAATGCCCCTCCACTGATCAATGGAACCTAGCTCCCATTGAAAAATGGAAGGGAATAGCTCCGAGGTGCCCTGGTACAGCACGTCATGGGATGGCGGTCATCTCACCGTCACCAATGGGTTGCCGATGACACCAGGGAGGGGGCCCCCCCAGCCAAAGAGCGCGGAGTATGCTCCGATTCTCCGTCTCCAAAGGCGGGGGTGATAAAACTAGAGGTCACGACGAACGCCGGTGGCCGCCGCCGCTGAGTCGGAAGTGGAAGGGGGTGACTCCGTCCGTAACGCATCTCGCCTCAGGGCATCCACCGACTCCTTCAAGAATCGCAACTCCTGAGAAAGCCGGGCCAGACCCGTAAGCAGAATGTGGTTCTGCCGTTGAGCCTTAGTAGCCTCCGCCTCCACCAAACGCACTTTGGCCTCGGAAGCAGCCAGCCGCTCCTCCAGCTGGGCGTTCTTGTCAGCCAAAGCCAAGTACTTCGACTGAAGCTTCGACAGCTGTTCACGAGAGGAAGTGGCACTCTGAATACAGGACTCTAGAATCTGATCCATTTGCTCTTTCTCCTTCTTCAACTTTTTAAGTTGTTTCTCCATTACGGCCGGATCCATCAGTAGGGCAAGGAAGGAAGCAACAAGGGATTGAAATGATGTGGTAAGAAGATTGGCCGCTGTGGTCTTATATATAGCCCCATGGGTACTACCGTTACCGTCCGATCATCTTCGTCATGACTCTTCACCTAGAGATCTGAAGCCTCACTGCTTAGTGAGTACGAGAAACGAGGAGTCGACCATAACTCCTCGTCGTTTTCTGGGAACCTCCCTTTTGCCCGATGGGCACACGAAACGAAAAATCTACTGTAAGCCCCCATCATTTCAGGGATGACCCCTTTCTTATCCCCAAATATTTTGGCGTGTTTAACATGTCGAAAGATAGCACGGTAAGGCCATCCCCAATGACACATGAGCTGACAAATCATCTGACACACGGATATAAGCTATTTTGAATCGCCCAGACATGCTACTTAGTCATGGGAAATTCAAATTATCGTCTGTATCAAACCATTACTGGTGGGTAGTTGACCCGTGACCATATTTGTTATTAAAGAAAAAAAATGACCGAAAAAGGCCTGGTCATACAAGGTTAGATTATCATCACCTAAGGAGGAACCGTCGCGCCAAAACCAGAACCCGGTCTGACCAGTTCACGCTCCATTGCTCGTGCCCGGGCAACACCTTCCATAAACTCCTCTTTCAGTTCTCTAGCTTGTTAGAGATCTTCCGCCAAGCTCTGCTCAAATGCCCGCGCGCGGTTAAGGGCAGCAGTCAGGTCCTCCTGCAATACTGCTGCCCGAGCCATAGCATCGATATGCTCCTGCTCCAGGGCTGCAAGCCGAGTGTTGGCTTCAGCTCGCTCCGTTTCTAGCCGCTGGGCACGGGCATGATGGCAAGCCGCGCTGAGGGCCCAGGTCCTAGCCTCCCTCTTCGCGGTGTCCTTCTCCTCTATCAGTTGTTGAATGTATCTCTCGACGGAGCGTTATGCACGATGACTCTGTCGAGGGGATGAAGGAACAGGAAGAGATGGAACAACCCGCCGGAAGAATTGAGATAAGGTTAAATGATGCAACCTCGACGTATTTATCGCAAGGGCGAGCGAACCGATGGCGCCCCCCTGATTCGCCGCTAGGGCGACGATTCGTGTTCTGGAACCGGAGTCATGATTAACAATTAATGCTTGATGGAGAAGCGAAGCGATAGATAATCAATTATATCAGTAACCATCAGGGCTAGTTCTTTAATCATCAAAACACGGGATTCACAACCAAATACATAGGAGGAAAAGGGAAACAACGGCGACGGTTCATTCACCCCCTGGACCGGCTCCACCCGAAGGGGAAAAAGACGTTTCGCCGTGAGCCAGGAGGGTCAGACTCCAGTCCAGCTCCCTCAGTTTATCCAGATTTTCTCGGAGTATTTTCTTGGACAACTGGACTCCGGTAATCGCCTTCGCCAAGTCTTGCTAAAGTGGCTGGACCTGGACGCGAGCTTCCTTTACCTCCTGCTCCAGCTACCCCACTTTGCGGTTAGCGTCATGCAGCTCTCGACGCAGTATGAAGAGCCATTTGTTGTCCGCCCTTCGTCCCTGCTCCAAGACCCGAGATTCTTCTTGGAGTTCCGCAGCCCTGCGTTCCCAAAACTTCGCTTGTTGCTCGGCTTCCGCTTGGGCCTGCTGGGCTTCCTCCAAACGCTTGACTAAGTCATCCCGGTCCATCGCTTTTGAAGAAAGAGGTCTTCAGTAAAGCTCAAAAGGCGGAAATATAGGGGAGGAAGAGAAGAGAATAGTATGTCAAGGGGTATATATATAGTATTCTGGTTAGAGAAGAGAATAGTATGTCAAGGGGTGTATATATAGTATCCTGGTTGGCATCCCAACCGTTGGATATAGCCCTAACAGGCTTGGGGATTCGGATCACAGAATCCCAAGGAGACTGAATGTTAAGAAGGAAGTGAATCGCGTGAGAAGACGTAAGGAAACAGTATAAACCATGTCTTATACACCAGTTTAACACACAATCCGGAGTTATGGCTGCAGTTAAGCAGGAATTGTCAAAAGGAAAGGGATAACCCGAAATCGACTAGCAATTCTCTCCGCTCTTATCGGCCGCTGGAGCCTCGTCAGTACCCGGGGCAGCTGGGGTAACAGGGACCGATCCAGCACCCTGTGCCGCAACAGCTGCTATAGTCCCACTAGTACTCAAGGAAGCTGGTGCAGCTAATATAGGCCCCGTACTTGGCGCTGCCCTTGCCGCCCTTCTTCTCTTCAGTTCCGCCCAATCTTGGACAGGCTTAAAGATGCTCAGTTTTTTATCGAGGGGAATAAGACCCAGCCGATGTAATTGACGAAGAGCTGCCATCATCCCGTGCTGGAAGGCTTGGAAACCTTCTTGATCCACTAACCTGGCGAAGTCTGGCGAAGTACGATACTCCCTCTTCGCCCCCTCCAATCGTTCGGTTTCTCCGGCCTGATACGCTGCTAACTCAGCCTTTATGTTCGCCAGGTCCTGTTGGGCCTGGTCGCGGATAGTCTGGACGTTGGCTAAGTCGGCGCTGAGAGTAGCCTCCCGTTCCCGAGCAGTCTCCAGTTGATGGCACAGTTGCTCTCGTTCTTTCTCCTTCTCCCCGAGTAATTTCTCGGCGCGGGCACAAGACTCAGCCATTTTTCGCTCCTTTTGGTCGGCCGACTCAACCAATCCCTTTTCATAGGCCAGCTCTTTCTCGAGGTCAGTGGTCCGGGCAAGATACTCCGCGGACTGTTTATGGCATTGTTCCACTTCCGCCCTCGCCTCATCCCGAGCTACCTCGGCTGCAATTCGCCTCTCCTCGACCTGCTTGGCTTCTCTACAAGCTGCGGTCACTACCTCTTTCAGCATGTCATAAAGGGCATGGAGGTCCAGAGAAAACTGAAAACATGAACGGGTGAGGAAGGACCTGTCACGAAAGAAAGCAGAAGGTTCGGGGTTACCTTATCGCTGGACTCTAGCATACGTTTGCCCAGCTCAAGGAGTTTAGGTTTGGGTAAAGCCTCTGTCTGGTGCTCGCCCTGGTGGCCCACCTCGGGCGCGCCAATCATCAAGGTCCCCCTTGCTCCAGTATCTTCGGCAGAAGAGGGGCCCGAAGGCTGACCTCTAGCATTGGCCCGATCCTCCCCCGAATCTGTGCCCTCCGACGGGGCATTGCCCAGGTCGGATGAATCCCTCTCTATGGGGATTAGTCGTCGCCGAGACGTCCGAGGCTTCTTCGCAGGAGGACTATTTCCCGGCGAAATTGTTATGATATGGCTGTGTCACGGAGAAGGCGAGCCCATAGGATGCCAGCCACCCCCCGAATAATGTGTCGATTCTTGCTCGGTCACGGCGTCCGCAGATAGCCCAGCGGCCATCCCAACCTCTAACTCAGCATTGGGTAGGTCCGATTTAGCCGGCTCAGTGGCAGAGCCGGATGGATGACATATCTCGGTGGGCGGCGAAAGCTCCACGTCCTCTTCCCACATTGCTTCTATGGTTGCCGAATCAAATTCACCTTGTCCCTCGGCCAAGGTTCCTTCGTCCTCGGGCGCCCTCGCAATGAGCCCTGGTTGGTCGGCTATCTCTCGTAGAGGGGATGGCAGCGATAATGAGGGGTCTGTCGGCACTTGAGGTGCGCCGCCAGCTTCCGGAGCCCTCAAATATTCTTCTAACGTGGAATCGCCCCAGTCCAAGGTAGGGACGAAGGAATCATCCATCGCAGCCTTTTTGAGCAGTTTTCCTACAAGATCATCAAAGAAGTTAGTCAGTACAAATGGAGTTACCATAACAAAGGGAAAGCTTACGTAGTGGAGCTCCCCCGGGCGCCTGAACCTGGCTTAGGCCTGCTTGGAATAGTAGCCCATCGTGCTGGATGAGGCGACTCACCCGGAATTTCAAGGTCCTTAAGGTGGATACAGCCTGTTGGAAAACACGCGACCGACGACAATCGACTAAAGGAGGTACAGAAGGTGGACCGGTGTTCCACACCCAGGGCCATGGGCTAGGAGACGGTGGCTTCACATAGAAGAAACACTCTTTCCATCCTTTATGTGAGGATGGTAGTTCGGCCAAGAAAGTATGTTTTTGTCTGCTCTTGAAATAATAAACTCCGCTCTCACCCTCTTTACAGCTAAATAAAGCACAGAACAATTGGGCATCCAGAGCAATTCGGTATGCTTTGCACACTATGATCGCCCCACACAACTGGCAATACGCATTGGGGGCTAGTTGCGTCGGGCTAATACCAAGAAGTCTCACTACGTTCAGAAAGAAGGGGGGTATGGGAAACCTAAGGCCGTAGGTTACCTGCTTCAGAAAACAAGTCAAGAAGCCCGATGGGGGTCGGTGTATCCTATCTTCGGCCGAAGGAAGGCGAACCTCATGATCGCAGGGTATTTTTCCTTCCGCCTGCAGTCGGGAAAGGATGTCCTGGGTGCAGGTTGACCGCATCCACCCATACCACTCTGCGGATTCTGACATGAGACAAGGAGGTAAAAAGGCGAGAAGAACAAAGAAAGGAAGAGTTGGCTGGAAGGAGGGGAACTTACGAGGAGCACCGGCCTGAGAAGGAAAAACGCACAGAAACGAGGGAACCTCGTCGATGAATGACCTAGGAGAGAAGTCGGACGATGGAAATGAGGTATTTAGCCATTTAAAACGAAGCGTCTGATCAAGGCGGTTAAGTTTCGACGGTCTGAAATCCATCGTACTGCTCACTTCGCTCCCACGATCCTTGTCAGTAACCTGTCATTATATGCCACGTGTCTATCGTTCGAAAAAGACAAGCCTGGCACGCCGCATCTCACGTCACCCGTCAGTAAGGAAGGCGGCCTCGCGCGGCCAAAAGGCATATTCGCCTTTTTCGAAGTCGATATCCTATCCAGACATTTAATGTCGTTACCATCATCATTCCCCATCCCCGTTAGCCCATACACCTGTAGCAGGGCCCCCAACTGGGGTACCCGTCCAAACCCGAGCTGGAAGCCCGGAATATCAAGGTCATTACGCGGACTGAGCCCCATTGTCCGGGATCACCACCTTTAGCTCGGTCATAAAATTCTTGACAAAGAGGACGGAAGAAAATGGAAGGTAAAAATCAAACACTTTCACAGAAAACGCATGTGGTTGGTACGGTTTCCCGGCTGAAGACATAAAGATGAGGACGACAGGACAGAAGTCAAAGTAGGTTTATACACCTAGCAGATTACAAGGAGGGGAAGGCCTTGGCCGAACCCCAGGCCACGCTAGGTGGTCCCTGACCAGTCAGTTATGGTGATGCCCAAGGGGCAACAGACGGCGTTGTGTCCCGTGGACTAGTTCTGGCCTGACCCTCGACGGACGGAGCAACAGCTGGAACCGCTGGGACTATACCTATCCCCGGAGCTTGGACCCGGGTAGCCGGAGGAGTCGATCTAGAGGTACTGGCTTCAGCGTCCTCAGCGAAGAAAGCCCTCACTGAGGCAGGGACTTCTGCCCATATCTGGCGGATATCTAGTGATCGGGGATCCAACCTGCAAGTGTTTATTCCTGCCCGGGAGAGTTGACGGATCATTCCCTGTGCGCCCAATTCAAACAACAGCTTCCCGCGTCTTCTCTGGCTACCCGTCAATTTGGACACCTCTGACCGTAAGTCAGCCTCGCGGGTTTGTGACTCAGCCAACCGATGCCTCAGGGCATCAACCTCCCTCTATAGAGCCCGCCCCTCTTCTTCTTGGCGAGC
>JAOBBC010011112.1:0-12851 GCA_025388495.1 Curcuma longa
AATGTAGAATATATGCCTAAATGCATGCATAAGGGATGCAACATACATAAGAATAAAACAATAAACTCAGAAAGATGTGCAAATAAAGCATGAAAACAGGTATACATCCTACGCACATCAGTTTCCCCATGATAGGGAATCCAATGAGAGTCATTCCAAGGAGCCATCGGAGTTTCCATCCATCATCGATCTTGGAGTTCTTTCGAAGATGACGATTAGTACATGACTAAGCTTTCTCTTCTCTTTTTCTCCTTGATTTCGAGTTGTAGAATGTCTTCTTTTTCCTCTTTTGGTTATAACTCTATCTCCATGCAGTAGTATTCCTAATTCTAGGACAAGAGAGCAGCCCGATATTTTGTGTATTCATCTTTCTTTATCGCATGATGTGTTGTTTCATGATCCGACTTTATTATGCATACATGAGTATAACATTAGAGTGCATCTTCATATCCCATGGGATATGGGGAGGGACTGAGAGGTAAACCTAACTCTCCAACCCATAAAGACCGAGACGTGAGGATTGCTCATGAGAGTACTTTAAAACCTCACGAAGACACCATTGTCTATCACAGAGCCTAATGGATTCACCCTAATTTGGCGTCATTAAGTAAGGCATAACACTTAGAGGACCATGGGGTATCATGACAGGAACCTCATTGAGAAAGTGGTTGTTTTAGTAAGACTACTTTGAAAGTAGGCATCACATTTGGGTGGGCACACCAGTATCATACCAAAAGTCTATACTGGTTACCTTGGAATAGACTACCTACATGCGCATCAATATTAAGGTGAGAGAGAAAATAATATTTAAGAGTGTTAACAATCATCATAGCTAAATCAAAATCTTAGAATTGCTTCCCAAAACTGATTTTCTCCTAAGACTCATCTTGTTTTCGTAATTCATTTTCTTCTTCAAGATTCTCACGATTTTGATTATTCTAGATAATCTGTTTCGCAATTCTAACTGAGATCTATCATTTCACCTACCTTTGAGAAAATTCGTTCGACTTCTTATATCTAAAGTTATGTAGACTTGGTCGATCAAGGTCCTTCTCGATCACCCACACTCCAACTGTCAAACATAAACTCCAACCATCAAACATAAATGATATTTACTATGGTGGTAAAAATTAGGTACCTGGGTGATCGAGTGGCCCATGGTTGCTTGAAGTATACCCTCCTAGTCGACTGCACTACTCATAGTCACCCGTAGCACCTTTATATAGGCGACCACGAGCAACCACTGAAAATCACAACCAAAACTTCTTTCTCTTCCTTAAAACTTATTTCTCATCCAATTTAAGCACAATTTCAACCTATATTCCAATTTTGATGCCCTTCTTCACGAGATTATGCTTAGATAAAATTATAAAATTATAAAATTACTAAGGCTAGTGCCTTTCAGCTTCCATCCGAGGACACTAGATTTCCATCTTAGGTTCTCAAAAAATAGATTTTCCTAGTTCACTTATGTCCCTATGCCATCTAGATACCTGAATAGGGATCTTTTCACAATTTATTGCCCAGACATCATTGAGAGTATTGCTTACTTATGGTCTATCCACCCTCGTTTACTGTGATCAGATAGTAAACATTGACCTATGTGTCAAATTTTTTAATACCTTGATACAAGTTGATGACCTCACCTACACATCCAAGGCAGGAGTTGTTGACATCGCCTTCACACCAAACCTGATCAGGGAGCGACTTGGAATGAGTCCCTCTTCTTCGACTTTCTACTGCTTCCCTCTTACTTCTTTACCTTTTTCTGACCCTTACTCTCACATCACACTGGACCATATCTACACGCATTTCTTTGATGGTGAACAAGTTCCTACCATCACCAACTTTAGTACGGTCTAGCTCAGAGTCACAGATTATGTGTTATTGAAGGTCCTAGTGTTCTGTATTCTTCCGATTAACACTAGAGATCTAGCTGTCATACATCCATTTCACTGTTTTCTAATGTACACCCTTAGACATAGGTTTAACCTAAACCTTAGTCTATAGATTTTCAGGTCCATTATTTATTATTCATCCGTAGCCACTAGTCGTAGGGTTTATATGCTCTATTATCATATTTTGACCTTTATCTTTTCTTCTCTTGGGATTGACGTTACTTGAGGCAATGCCAAACCCTGATCTAAATTTGATAAAGTGGAGATTAGACAATTTAGTCTAGCTAAGATGAAAGTTAGAAAAAATTTCCTTGTGTGGAAGCATGGGGGCCACCAGAGGTGCCACTTCAGACACTAGACCTTGATGAACTATTAGTTGAGATGGAGTAGGATGAGGATGGGGTACTAGCACCACCAGTAGCTTCAGTTCCACTCTCATTGACATTAGAGGATCGAGTGATCCACCTCGAGGATATTATAACTCAGGGATTTCATCACGTTGACACCCCTTTTTAGCACATGGATGATCAGTTGTACATGACTCAGTAGCCTACTCCTTCCTCTGGCTGATTTGCCTATTAGTGGTTTCATCATTTTGGACTTGTTTATTTTTGAGACTTGTAGTATTGCCTTATATAAATGCTTGATATTTATGGTTGACTTATCCATATGCTTGACTTGATTTGCTTGATATTTTGATCATTTTAACTTAATGCACAACTATCATATCTAATTTTCTTTAATATATTTTACATGCTTATTATAAAAGCTCTCCATATCATTTTTTATGTATGAAAAAAAGGAGGAGAAAAGGAAAAGTAAAAGTTATTTAGGGAAAGTTAAACTTTGAGAAAGGTTAAAAATTATTTTTTCCTTTTAAATAACTTAATTAAAAGCTATAATTAAGGGGGAGATTTTAGATTTTTAACTTATTATTCATATATGATTGAATTCAGTATCATCTTTAAATATATATTGAATATCATCCTTGCTATATAAACTATTTGTTTAACTAACTTTAACTTTGTTTTCATATGACCAAAAAGGGGGAGATTGTTAGTGTTGGGAGAACCACAATAAACCCAATATTTTAATTATTATAAAATGATGATTTTATGATAAGTAAATAGGTTACTTGACATATGAAATTCCTGGTTAGGAATCAGGCAAATGACCAAGTTCCAGGGAAGCTAGGTAAGTGCGAAGCCCTGGTTGGAAACCAAGCAACTAGAAGTCTTGGTTGAGAATTAAGCAGAGAAGTCCTAGTTGGGAACTAGGCAGATAAGTCCAAGTAGAGGTAATTGGGAGGTGTGGCTTGACAGACAAGTCCAAGTGGAGGTAGCTGGGAGTTGTGTCAGCAGATAAGTCTAAGTGAAGGTAGCTAAGAGCTGTGGCTTGGCAGACAAGTCCAAGTGGATGTAGTTATGAGCTATGACTTTGCAAATCATACTAGATGGGAGCTAAACATCAAGCCAATGTACACATGAACCAAATTGGATATTCATATCATCCTAATTACATGTAACTAATGCAGGGAAGCAAAGTTCACTAGGTCTAGGCAATCGAGAGGAAGCTTGGGCAACTAGTCGGAAAGAAACTTACGACCATTAGAGTTAAAGGGTTCCCAGGTGACAAGATGGAGGCACGAGAGACTACAGAGTCCAAGTGACTGTGAATGCTTCCAGGTGACCAGTATAAATGGAATTCTACGATAATAGAAAAGTCAGGTAAAAGAAGAAAGTTGCCCGTCTCTTAGGAGTCCAGGAGAGTCTGATCGACCGTGATCGTAAATTATAGTTATTACTAGATAAGCGTCATAGCCAAATCAACAATATCCTAGGTCGAACGGGAGTGTGCCACATCAACATTCGAAGAGGGTCTATAAAAATAGCCTCGAGGCAAAGCTTTTCAGATAATAATTTCATTCAACACAACCTCTTTGCTTTAGTTTTCATTGGTTGTGCTCTTCGGACGCTACTTTGGTATCTCATTGTGACTTTGCTTCATTTATGAGAAATGATAACTAGAGCATAACATTTTATTATAATCTTGCAATATATTCTTACTTATTTGTGTTTCTTATTTTATATTCTTTTGAAGATTTCTTTACCTCTAGAATCTTTCTGAAAAGAGTTAATCAAAATAAGAATCAAATTTATTTATACGTGTGTCATTATGATTGTTGCATGCTAGAATATCTTAATTCTGCTGTATTACTCTATTAATATTCTTAGAGTAAGTTTTTATTTGTCAAAGCTCATAAAATTCATAATGATGTTCACCCTCCTCTAGTATCGAGTTTGATCCTACATTAGGTTGAATTGGTTTCAATCCAAAAATGCAAAATTCATCCAAAGTTAGAATCAAATTTTACTTTGGTATGGTTAAATAGAAATTCCTATCTTAGCTTCCAGGAATGGCGAGACATAGGAGTCTTCTTGGATATCAGAGCGATGACCACTTTCTAAGATAAAGCTAAAATAAGAATTTTGAATTTGACTAGCTTTAGTACAATCTCTTGGTCTAACTGATTTAGAATGATGTGAGTTAGCTTCAGTTATTTCCACCCAATCAGATTTTCTTAGTGCACTATTAGTTCAAACCACTCTAATATCAATTTGTAGGTTCGAACTCATGCTAGAGGAGGGTGAATAGCGTTATAAACTTTATGATATTTAACAAATAAAAACTTACTTTAAGAATATTAACAGAGTAATACAATGGAATAAAGACAAGAAATTAAGTGGTATATGAATAATAATATTTTCTAGCATGCAACAATTATAAGGACACACTGTATAAATAAATTTAATTTTTATTTCGATTAACTTCTTTTTATAAAGATTCTAGAGGTGGAGAACTTTAAAAAGAATCTAAAATAAGGCACACAAATATTCAAGAATATACATCAATAATATAATCAAATTGTTATGCTCTAGTTGTCTCTTCTCAGAAATGAAGCACAAGTCGTAGTGAGATGTCAAAATAGTGTCCGCAGAGCATAGTTGATGAGAGCTCAAGTAGAGATGCTGTGTTGAACGAATTTGTTGTATGAAAATTTTTGCCTCGAGGCTCTCTTTATAGGCCCTCTTCGAATATTCATGTGGCATGCTCTCGGTCGATTAAACCACCTTAGTCACCTAGGAGATTGCTGATCTGGCTGTGACACTTATCTAATAATAAATGCAATTTGCAATCACAGTCCACCAAACTCCCTAGGCCCCTAAGAAATGAGTCAACTTCTTTCTTTGACCTGACTTTTCCATTATCATAGAATTCTATTTATACTGGTCACCTAGAAGCATTCACAGTTGCTTGGTCTCTATGGTCACCCATGCCTCCATTCAGTCGCCTGGGAACCCTTCGACTCCAACGCTCGAAAGTTTCTCTCCAGCCAGTCATCCCAAGCTTCCTCTCAGTCGCCTGGAACTAGTGAACTTTACTTTCCTATATTGGTTACACATAATTAGTATGATACAAATATCCAATTTGGCTTGTGTGTACCTTGGCTAGATGGTCAACCTGGAGCTAATCCATTTAGTATGATTTGCCAAGCCACAACTTCCGGCTGTATCCACTTAGACTTATCTATCAAGACACAACTCCCAGCTACTTCCTCTTGGACTTGTCTTCCATGCCACAACTCTCAACTACCTCCACTTAAACTTGCTCTACCAAGTCATAGCTTCTAGCTGCCTCTATTTGTTGGACTTGTCTGCCAAGCCACAAATCTCAGCTACCTCCACTTGGACTTGTTCTTTCAAGCCACATCTCTCAGCTACCTCCACTTGGACTTGTCTACCAAGCCACATCTCCCAACTGTCTCCACTTGGACTTGCTCTATCTAGTTCCCATCTAGGACTCCTCTATTTGGTTCATAACTAAGACTTCCAACTATCGGGTCCCCAACCATAGCTTCACACTTGCCTAGCTTTCCTAGGACTTAGTCATTTATCTGATTCCTAACTAGGGCTTCCATCTATCAACTAACCTATTTACTTGACATAAAATCATCAGTTCATAATAACCTAACTTTATACTTAGTCATATATCAAAACACTTGGTTCATTGTGGTGCTTCAACACTAATACTAACAAGACAACTTATCTGAGACATTAACTCATGAACATTGCACAAACATATGGACAATCCTTATTCAGGGCATGGGATTGATTCAATGGATTCTTGCAATAATGCCCACATCATAGACTTGAAAAATGCTTAGTCATCCACATGTTCTACACTAGCATATCATACTCGACAAAGGCTTCGTGAATGGTTCATTGTAACTGATGATGATAAACTCATGAACATTGCACAAACATATGGACAATCCTTATTCAAGGTATGGGATCGATTCAATGGATTCTTCCAATAATGCCCACATCATACACTTGAAAAATGCTTAGTCATCCACATGTTCTACACTAGCATATCATACTTGACAAAGGCTTCGTGTGACTCAGCTATAGGGGGCTCCTTGATGAACAAGAGGTTGCATGAAGCACACAACATTATTGATAATGTAACACTAAATCTTCACCAATGATCAGATGAGAATAGAATGATACCTACACAAGGAACCCAAGAAGATAATGCAAAGCCTGTCAACAACCCCGCATTAAACATCGAACGTGCAAACTCTTAGGAAACCAACACAAAACCTGACACGACCATGCCTAAAAGCATGACCAGCCTTGTTCATTGTGGGATAGAAAAATAGACAACAAAATCTAGTTTGGAAAACCTGATGGAGAATGCCATCATCCTATGAAGTAAGTAGAATGAAGGAATCAAACAATTAGAAGCTAACTTCGAGGAATTGACCTCACAATACTTAGATCTCCATCTTGACTCTCAATTAAGTATCCCATTCAACCTGACATAATCCCCGTTGAACATTGTAATGCCATCGAATTGAGGACTGATAGGAAGCTCGAAGAACTTGAAGAGAAAGGTGGGTACACCAATGAAGAAAAGGACAAAACGCCACTAGAAGAGCTTAACCCTACCACTCAAGCAAGGGTTTATAGGTCGCCGATACCATTTCCTCAACAATTGACCAAGACATCACTTAAAGAAGGAAATTCAATTATGTCTGTTGAGTTTGTTATATTTGTGATGGATAAGGATCCTCAAACTCCTGATATTCTAGAAAAGTTTTCCTCATCCACAAGAAGAAAAGAATTGGAAGCCACTTAGATATCACACGAAGAGGAACTTGAGCAATATAAATTTGAGACTAAGAAATGCATAACTTTGATTCAATTACCTCCAAACCTCAAGGATTTAGTAAATCCTTTCTTAGCCACTGTCGAAGCCGTAACTGATGATGAACTCCCTTTAAAAATTAGTGAAGGTAAAATTTTATTTGATTTATCTAAGACTACTAATCAATCTTCTATTGATGATGTTTATTACAGGTTGCATTGGTTGCAGTAGGTAGAAGTAGAAGAATATCATGGAGGACCTCCTAACGTCTCTTTGAAGTTGAGTGTATTCAATAAAGGACTGAGAGATGGAGCTAGCTAGTACCTTGTCCCTCTACAAGCAAGGTTTAAAGGATATTATCATCCTTTGGTGTTGAGAATATTCAAAAGGATGGCAACAATAAAGTAAAGAATATCTTGTTCCGACACGAGCAATATTCAAAAGATCCTTCATTAATGGACCTATTGAGAGAAGAGGGGAACGCGACCATCTCAAACCATGTGCTAATAGGGGTTGAACTTATGACTATAAACAAGCACTTCTTGGGAGACAACACAACTTTCTTTCTTGCTTTTCAATTAAGTTTATCTTTTTTTAGTTTTAACTTTATATTTTATTTAATTTCGAGGCTAGAGGGATCCATGAGTTGATCGTGGCAATGGCTACGGGCATGGGAAGCATTCCAAAGAGGAGCGCGATTGGGCTATATTAAAAAATATGGTTGTCCCATATTTTGTCCACAAAATAAGTCAAAACAGCAAGTGACATGAGCTAGCTATGTCTATAGGCACTACATTGTTGCTTGCTGAACTTTGGCAACCACACAAATGCAAGAAACACAGGTGGGGCGTATTGGCCATCACACCCATGGCACTCTACAGATTAAATTTCAAACAGCCATAACTTTTGATCAAGGATGAACTACAGGACATACAATTAGTCAAATTGAAGATATTTTGAAGATCTAAAGTTTGGTACTAATTGAAACTTATGGTGACCTAGCTGTAGACCTAAAAATATCATTTAAATTTATGTTAGAAGCTAAGATGAACTTTTGGGAGCACTTTTTGGCATACATCACTCGGTAACCTCCCTCACTTCCCTATTTTTTACTTTCAACCTCTTTAGATTTTATTTTCATTGACAATATTTCTTGATTCATGTTTGGGGGATTTAGCTAGTTTTAGATTTTGTTAGTTTTAGAATTCTTGGTTAGTTAGTTTGTTTTTATGTTTCATACTTCTTGTTTACATCTTGTATGTTCATATACCATATTTTTCATGTTCAAGTTTGCACATTGCCATGTCATTTAGTATTGTTTGGTTGTTCTTATAGTAAAATACTAGCATGATAGATTCTATGTAGTTGTTTGCTAGGATGCTTAGTGAGCTATCTTTTCCTATTGGTAGTAGCATGAATTGAGCATCCATGTGTTGAAAGAGTTTTAGTGTTGACCTACTTATTTAGGATATCTTTTCACAATATGTTTAATCTTGAAGATTGATGTGTATCTGAGAATAGTTATGATTTATAAAGCTAGACTAGTACTTTTATTTTCTAGGTGACCTCTCACTATATTTTGGTTACTGGAGAAACACTTGGTGTATAATCGATGTGAATACTAGAGGGGGTGAATAGAACTTGTCATTTTTTTATGCTTTTTTGGAAAACTCATAACTTGAATACACAGTGGAAGATATAGTAAAACATAAGTATGAGCTTGTTTGTTTTTACTTAGTTCATAGACACTGGTTGCTACTCCAAAGCCCGTAGTCCTTGACCGCTTACGTTAGCCAATTCACTAATAAACTCTTTCTCTTACGAGAAAGAGTCTCGCCTTTACAAAAGATGTAGGATTGGTAAAAACTTTTACTATCCTAGTAATTAAGTACAAATAGATGAAGTATAATAAATAAAGTTACTGACAAAGGAATGGAAGAGTGCATGCAGTTGTTGGTGCAGTGTTCTGGCATTGCGCAGTGTTTTGGGAGGTTCGTTTGCATTCAGAGTTACAATGGAATGATTGTGAATTTGTGCTCTAGGGTTTTCCCTCGCCACTGCTTTTATTAACAGATTCGGGCGCCTAGATCTCCTTCTGGACACCTCCACATCAGCTAGTCAATCTTCTCTCGATGTTGACTTAGCATCTCTGGGTGCCAGTATCCCTTTCGGGCACTAAATACTGACAAGGAGGTTGTCAGATTAGCTTTGACTTTGCTACACCTTATCCTTCTCTGAGTGCCTGAAGCATTACGGGTGCTTGGAAGCTGAGGTGTCCTTGGCCAATCCTGACTCACCGCCTCATCCGCTTGGTTGGCCCGAAGAGTTGACATCTGGGCGCTTAGACCATCCAGTCGCTTGGATCTAATAGGGGTGCTCGAAACTCAGAGTTTCGGTCCCTTTCTTTCTTACATCACAGAGTTAGCATAATATATTTTATAGAAAATTAGACAGTTTTACAACTATCTGATCTTGACTTTTAGATTTTTAGTGAAACTCTAGGTCAGACTGATGCCTACTATTCTCTTCAAGGGAATCCATCCTCACCTACTCCTCTCAAGAGAATTTACCTTTGCCAACCATGTAGTTGTCCAGACTTAGTTGGACTTTTGCTCAGCATCCAATCCTCAGCCCCAAAACTTTCCTCTGATGTCTAATCCTCGTTGACCCATCGATCCGCTAAACGTCCAATCTACTAATCCGCCTAGACTTCTTGCTTGGTACTTTGATCTGCTAAGTCTTTCTACCCAATCCACCTGACTAGGACTTCCTTGCCTAGTCCTATAGACTAGAACTTGTTTACCTAGCCTCAACTAGAACTTTCCTGTGTTCCCTGTACACTCAACAAAGATTGTTAGCACACAACATAATCTTAACTTGATCCCTTTGCCATAATCAAAACATCAATTCTATTATCTGGTGCTCTTTACACCAATAATCTCTCCCTTTTTGATTATGACAACCTGATTCAAAGTTAAGGCAAACTTACATTGAAAGGTTAAACCATTTCAGAAAATCTCATGTAGGAAAAAATCAAGCTCCCCCTTAACTCAGTCTCTCCCCTTGAAATTAAGGTTAATTTGGAAACTTTCAAAAAAATATTTTATGAAAAATTTCATAATGCACTTGACATGGTCCTTTTCTTTATTATTTTAAGTTTTGAGAACCACTCAAGTAAAACTTAATTTTAAAACAAGTTAATTTTTTAGAAAACACTTTATGAAAAAATATTTTATAAAATATTTTGCTTTTAAACACTTTAATCAAATTTTCTTGAAATACTTTAGAAAAAAATTTAAAGAAATTTTCTTGAAACACTTTAGAAAAGAATTTTTTCTTTAGTTTTCAACTGTGAAAAAACATTTTAGAAAAAAATTTTTATTTAACTTTGAAAAGTTACTCTCTCTCCTCTATTGACATAATCAAAAATATATTTATAAGGGGTTTAAAGAGTTTTTTTTTTTTAAATTTAAAGTGTTTGAAATTTATAAAACTTTTGAAATAAATTACTTTGAATAAAAGGATATGCAATGGTAAGAATAATATTGAACATAGAGTTTTAAGGATAAAAAAGTTTGGGAGGTCTTGAGTTCAAGTATGATGCCTAAATTTGTATAATATAAAAGTAAAAGTTAAGCATCTATAAATTCATCCTTATTCCCATGTATAACTTGTTGTTACTAGTTGACTATCAGAAGATAGCAGTTTTCATTATATTAGTTAAGTTAAGTGTATGCTTCTGTCTAGTCTTTTACTATGAAGGAATATTTAACTTGATCAATGTGTGTATGTATTTTTAGCCCAGATTTATTTTGATGCAATGATATAAGCATCTAAAATCCAAATTTTTATACTATGCATCTTACATCATTCTAAGTTTCACAGTACACAAACAAGGTAATCCTAATGTTATTTGTGAGAGGTGGGTAGCCTAAATTTATAGGTGCATTCATTCTACTAGGAATGCCTAAGCTAAGCCCAAAATTCAATTAATTTTGAAAATTCATAAATTTAAAAATATAAGTTTTTGAAAATAGGTTTTGAAATATTATGTTTTGAAAACATAAGTAAAAATAAATTTTAAAAAATAAGTTTAAAAAATATAACTTAAAAAAATTATTTTAGCAGAAATAATGAACATGAACTCTATTCTATTAAGCACATTCCTAAACTTCCTTAAAAAGTTAGAGGCACTTTACTAAAATACCAAATTTAAAAACCGCCACACATCTCATAAAAATGATATTTCTGGGGCTTGAAATTGGATTGTTAGGTTCCACCCAATAATCAAATGGGGATCTTTGAACGAAATTTGATATATTATACATCCCATTGTTCAACCTGAGTCAAATGTTATGACCTTTGTAAGTTTATTCTATTGTTCTGCATCAATGGCTCGTCACAGGGTAGCAAGGAAGATAGCCACGTTCCACTCTAGAAGCTCTAATTTGATGTTTTTCGACTGCCTCTTCTTCCAGATAATCCATGGCCATGGTAGGCACCACAGGCTCACCGTAGATCATGTTGCAATATGTATTTCCTTGACTTTTCATCTCTAAATTTGCTCCAAATGTCAATATCTTTACGTCCTATCAATGTAAAGCATAAAACATGCACAGTCATCATAACAAAAATGATGAAATGAATGCAAAAGTAAAAAGATAACATAAATAATGCTCATGAGTGTTGAGATCATCCCGGTACAATGCGTATGTTTACACATTTCACAAATGTGCGCAGCAGAATAAAATAAATAATTACACCTAATTATTAATAAAGCACATGCAACACATGCAATAAATAACAGTATACAAGGCATGACTGAAAATTAAAATTTTACATAATAGTAAATATTCTACGCATCCTCATTAATGGCGTTGAGCAAAGTTGACATCAATCGCGCGGTCCTTGTCGAAGTTCTGCCTCTACTGGTGGTCCACGTTAAGCTCTCGTCTGGACGACTTCCAAATTCACAAGTTGCATCATGATCTTCGGTACTAGCCGATGATCGATAACGATCGATTCGAGAGAAAAATCTAATTCCGAAAATATGCAACAATGTTTGTCACGATCATTTTCCAGGACTTTCTAACTATCACCAAAAATGGTATTCCCGATGTAGTTTTCAGTGATCAACCTTTGACTATCGATTTGGGACAAATAGTTGAAACCTTTCCGACAAGGATGGAATAATCTTCGGAAGCTTCATAAGCTTCAGCAAAATTGACAAACGGTCGTCGGATGGCTGAACTTGGTTTGTCATGACTGGACAACTCTTCACAAGAGATATCATCCACATTTCCTTTCCGGCATCATCTATCCTCAATGAACAATTCATCGAAGGGCGGCAACAGCCCTACACGAGTGCTCCAGTAGCAAGACATCGAGGTCCTACCGGTAGCTACAGTAGCTCCGGTAACGAAGGCAAACTTCGACAAGAAAATAAAAGGGCAGTCCTTTCTTCTCCGACAACTGATCCGGCAGCCTCTGGTAACCAACTCGGCAAAGCAAAAATGACAATTCCTCTGCCGCCTATTGTTCACAGTAGGGAAGAAGGAGGCAGCGACTTGGCTGATGGGAAAGTCTTGAAAAACCGTTCTGGTAGATTCTTGCAGAACAAAAATTTTCTGGAAACGATCTCAAGTTGCCCGATCGTGGGCTCTTGTGTTTGGTTTACAGGATCCAGGAATAATTTAACTAATTACGGAAACATTAAATTATACCTTACTTCCGACGTTTTGG
>JAOBBC010011308.1:0-12849 GCA_025388495.1 Curcuma longa
TTCCATCCTTTTTAACCCCATGATCTTTTCCATGTGCTTTAGATGTGGGACTATGTTTGCACCCTTGCAACCCAACAGATGACGCGACTCGTGGCTTCCGAAGCAGTCCAGATGGGAGCTTGGCGTGGATCACCAGTAGAGGCAGGACTCCGACGAGGACCGCTCGATTGATTCAACACCGTTCAATCATCATCTGCAAGGTACGCGTTCAGAATAATTTCTTATTCTGTAAATTTTAATTTTCTGCAATGTCTTGTACTTGTTATTACCTACTATGCATGCGTGTATTGTTTGATAATTAGTTTTAATTATTTGTTGTATTTTCGCTGCGCACATTTATGAAATGTGTAGACACGCACATTGCACCGGGACGATCCTAACAGTTGGAGGCTAGGAGAAGTCCTAGTGAGTGAAGCTAGGCAAGAAGTCCTAACTGGAGGTTAGATAAGGGAAAGTCCAAACAAGTTAAGGGTGACCGGATGTTTGGCAAGTGGGAAGTCTACCTATGGAAATGACTAGTCCTAATTGGAGGTTAGACAAGTAAAAATCCAAATAGGTCAAGGGTAAAAGTCCTATATGGACTAAAATAAGCACCCAAAGACTAGTATGAAAGGTTGTCAACCTACTTAGTATCTAAAGGATTTAACTAAGGACAAATTGAATCAACCATCTTTATTAAAATCCTAGAAAAGATATCTTTATAGCCCAAATCTATGTATATGAGATAATCTTTGGTTCAACCAATACAAACTTCTTAAAGGAATTTATCAAATTAATGAAAAGTGAATTCGAAATGAGTCTAGTAGGAGAATTAAATTTCTTTTTAGTTTTACAAATAAAACAAACAAAATATGACAATTATATTTTTCAAAATAAATATACTAAGGAATTAATCAAAAAATTCAGAATAGAAAATGCCAAAGAAATTAATCCACCAATGACAACTAATGTAAGAATTGAGAATGATCCAAAAGGAAAATCAATTGACTTAAAATACTATATGTGTGATAAGTAGTTTGTTACACTTAACTGCAAGATAATCTGATATTTTATATGCAGTTGGTATGTGTGTTAGATATCAATTAAATGCAAAAGAATCACATCTAACACTTGTAAAATGAATACTTAGGTATATTAAGATAACACTAAATGTAGGAATGTGGTACTCCAGAACTAATAATTTTGACTTAGTAAGATATTCTGATTCAGACTACGCTGGCTGCAAACTAGATAGAAAAAACACAAATGACAGCTGTCAACTTGTAAGTCAAAGTCGAGTTAGCTGATATAGTAGAAAGCAATACTATGTTGCATTATCTACT
This sequence comes from Curcuma longa, assembly GCA_025388495.1. Taxonomy (NCBI): domain Eukaryota; kingdom Viridiplantae; phylum Streptophyta; class Magnoliopsida; order Zingiberales; family Zingiberaceae; genus Curcuma; species Curcuma longa. The sequence continues at coordinate 1,323 of JAOBBC010011308.1, forward strand.
ACTGAAGCAGAACACATAGCTATGGAGGAGTGTGTAGCTCAACTACTATAGATGATGCATACACTCAAAGACTTCCTATTAGATTATAAAAACACCAAAGTCCTAATTGACAACATAAGCTCAATTTGCTTAACTAAAAATTCAATACATCACTCAAGGACTAAACACATAGAAGTGAAACATCACTTTGTTAGGGACCATATTGCTATGGATGACATTATACTCAACTGTTGAGTTCAAGTCAAATCTAGCAGATATCTTCACTAAACCCTTACGTGAAGCAAAGTCTAGCGCAATTAAAAGATAACTAGGTATGTGCTTAGTAGAATGGGTCTTTCTAACATCTTAGTTTCACTTATGTCTACAAAAACTTATGTTTCAAAACTTATGTTCTTTTTTCAAAACTCATGGATCTATCCTAGGTCATACCTTAGAAAGTATGATCCTATAGATGTTGATAACCAACATCTCACAAGCACATTAGAATTACCTTGCTCGTGTATTGTGCCACTTAGAATGATGTGAGATGCATAGGATCAGAACCTTGAATTCAGATGCTTATGTCAGTGCATTATCATAAATTTAGACTAAAATTATCATATCAAATTAATCATTTGATCCTTTATAGTAAATGACTAGTTGAAAACTTATACTTAACTTGACTAACTTAGTGAAAACTCCTATCTTAAAATAATCAACAACTAACAAATGTTAGATATTTTAAAAAGGATAATAGTTGTTTTATATTCCAATATTATATATGTGTATCATGCATGCTTGGATTCTAGGACCTATCTTTGCTTGTCTCATTAATTGTTCAAAGTTCTTACAAGCATTAATTGTTTACTTAATTTCCTTATAAATGGAGTCTTAAAAAATTGAAACTTGAAATCCAAAAATTGTCATTAAGCTTAAAATATTTTTTAAATTGTTTTTTAAATGTTATTAATTTAAAATATTTATTATGAAAAAAATATTTTTGGAACGTACCTTTTCTTAAATATTTTTGAATAATTAATTGAAAATCATATTTTTAACTACATTATTTCTGAAAAACTTTTTGAAAATTCATGATTTCAAAGACTTAGATTAATCTAAAATTTTCTTTAAGTGCTTCAACTATATTTTAAAACTAATTTCACATAATTATTAATCAATTAGGAATAGTCTTGAAAACAAAGTTTTGTTTCTTAAGTTTTCCTAATTTTTGGTATATGTCAAAGGGCAAGAAATAAGTCGAAAGTTGCTTTAAACTTTTTCAAATTTAAGACTTTAAAAGTTTTGCCAAATTTAAGACTTTAAAAGAAAAACACCAAAACTATTTTTCAAGGAGAGAGATCTTTTAGTGGGAGCTTTTTGAAAACTAAGTTTTTGTTAGTGCAAGTAGCACCATGCAATCAAACTTGAGTTTTGATATTGACAAAGGGTCAAAGTTAAGGTTACTTGTGATCTAACGTGCTTATTAAGATTTACAGGAAGTCCTACTTAAGACTAGGCAATGAAGTCCTAGTTAGTGGAACTAGGCAAGGAAGTCCTAGTCGGAAGGAGTAAATAAGAAGACTTGGCAGATCGAAGACATTGGACAAGAAGCCTTGGGGGTTGAGGACATCAGGCGAAAGTCTAGATGGAGTCGAGGATCGAAGGTCAAGTGGAAGTCCTGAGGGTCAAGATCAACTGATCAAAAGTCTAAACAGGTCGGGTGGACCAAGGTTTGGTATCAGATAAACTCTCCCAAGCAGAGTAGTGAGGACACGCTCTCGAAAAGATAGTAGTAGGCGTCAATCCAACTTAAGATTTCACGGGAGATTGAAAGTTAAGACCGAACAGCTATAAGCTATCGTTAATACTCATTATACTATGCTTATACTAACACTGTGATGTAAGGAACACACACATTGAAACTTGGATAGATCTAAGCACTTGGAATGAATTCTAGGCACTTGGATCAGGTAGAACACAGCAGTTGAGTTGGGGGATTTTAATGGCCCAGCGCCTAGAAGGGATCCAGGCGCCCGAAAAAGAATAAGTCACAGCCGAAGTGAAGTCTGATCTAGTAGCCTCCACATCAGTATTTTAGGCACCTGAAAGGTATCTGAGTGCTCGAAAATGGATAACTCAACGATGAAATCGAATCGGATTGGCCTTGTTGGAGGCACCCGGAAGTGGATCCAAGCACTCGGATCATCCTATAAAAGTAGGATTCGCCTAGAGCTAAAATACAATTTCTTCCTAGATCGTCCAAGTGCTACTCTATGATTCCAAGTCTCCAAGACAACATGCTCAAGCTTTAACGATGTAACAACACCGCAAAATCACTATGAGCTCAAACAAGCTTAGTCTTTGGTAATGCCTTGTTAGTTACACCTTGTCTTTTCACATTTCTTTTGTGCTTTTAATCTTTAAGGGTAAGTAGGCTATTACCAAACACTAATATTTTATAGAAATGAACCTTCTTCTCATTCGAGAAGAAGGTGAATAGTGATTATCTAACGAAGTGGTCAAACTGACTATGGGCCTTGGAGTAGTTGCTAAGCGGTTGCGAACTAAGTAAAAATTAATTATGTTTTTGTGTTGATACTTGTTTTATTTCCACTATAATATGATCTGAATTCAAACATTTTTCGAACGCATACGAAGCATGCTATTCACCCTCCCCCTAGCGCTTTCTTGATCCAATAATTGGTATCAGAGTGGGGTGCTTAAAATTGGTGCAACCACCAATCGAGCTTGTTCTTATTGTCAAATTTTTTTGGTTTTTACTCATAGTCAAAAGTGGTGCAATCACCTCCTTTGACAAAATCTTTAGATTTTCGCAATCACTCAAAATCACTACAAACACCACTCGAACACTTTTTTGAAGGTTTCAAATTCTCTTCCGCACTACTAATCTAAGACAAAGTGTTGGAAATATTTTTTTTTTGTTATTTGTGTGCTAGATTGAATGACACATCAAGAGAGCTACAACACTACTCCTTGCTCTTCACCAGAGATGACTTTGGAGACTAGAAGAGTTGCATGAAGTTCCACCTGAAGACTCAGGTGGAAATATAGATCTCTATTCAGACCGGATTCACGTTCCCCACAAACTCAGATGGAAGTCTAATTGGTTGCCCATACTAGAATCCAATCATGCAAAAAACAAGTGGAAATCGACTCTAAAGCGACTTAGATCCAATGTGGTTTAACCAAGGAGGAACTCAGTTGGGTCATCCCTTCATAAGTTCGACTGCAATAAATACTCAACGGGTTGCATGCTATTGGACAAACCATGAAAAATTGCGATATAATAAGGTATCCTCTTAGAGCATTTTCGAGAAACAATTTGTGGACATTGATAGTCAATGCATATTGTTGGTGCAGTCTTGCCCTAAGTATCATTGGATTTTAATGTTTGATTAAATTGAGTTTAAGTTAGGCAATGTTGGTGGTCTAACTTGTGTGAATTGAGTTCATAGGAAAGTCTAGGTGGGAAGACTTGACAAATAGTGAAGTCCCGGAGGCACGACCTCTTGGCAAATAGTGAAGTCCCAGAGGCGCGACCTCTTGGCAAAGAGAGACTTAGCATGACGAAGCTGAGGGAAACATCTCAAACGAGTGCAAACAAGGGCACGAGGCTTGTGGAAGATGTTTGAAGGCTTGAGTCAAGGCTAAGGGTTGAAGAAGGAAGCTGAAAGGAGATTTTCAGCTTCATCAGTCGACTGACACTGTCATCAGTCAACTGATGTGTTGATCAGAAACACACAGAGACTTTAGTCGAGTGAAACTCACTGACCAGTCAACTAGCCAGTCGACTGGTGGAGGGTTCAGTCGACTGCTAGATGAACGTTGAGCTAATAGCTGGCAAATTAAATGTAATCTACAGAGCCATTGAAGCCCACTAGTCGACTGATCCATGGATCAGTCGACTGATGTCAAGAAAAATATAAAAATACAAATTAAAGATTGGAGATGCAAGTGTTTTCACTTTCTCTTTCATTGCACGAACTCCAATCTTTGTAAACTCTTACACTCTTTCCTGAACCTTCACTATTCACTTTTGTAAGAGGAAGAGAGATTGTTTGTAAAGGTTTCTCCACCTTCAAAGATTGCTTTGAGAAGGAGAAGTTTTCATAGTGGAAAGGTCGCTGTGTGTGTGTGGATCCTTGGATTAGTCACCTCGTAAGAGATGGATACCAAGTAAATCGAACGGGTTAGCGTTGATCTTTTTTTGCTTTTATTTTTTGTACTTCCGCTAACCATTTTGTAGGCAAGAACAAAAAGTTTCTATTCACCCCCTCTAGCTAACGCACTGGTCCCAACAAGTGGTATTAGAGCAAGTTCATTTCTGGCGAACTCACATTTAACTGAAATACTCAAATGACGTTTCAAGAGGGATACAATACCGCACGACCCTCCTACTTCGATGGTAATGATTTTGCCTATTGGAAAGGTAGAATGGAATATTACTTAATGAATGACATTGAAAACTGGTTTAGTGTTGTAGATGGCTTCGAAAAACCCAATGATGCATCTAGAACACCTCTACTTACTAAGGATTTGTCAAAGAAAATATGCAAGAAGGCTCAAGTAAATGCAAAAGTCACAACCACCTTGCAATGCAGACTCTCCAAAGAATAACTGAGCAAGGTTGGACCATTCAACTCGGCCAAAGAGCTTTGGAAGAAGTTCATCAAACTAAACGAAGGTTCAAGTGAATCTAGAAGAGCCAAGAGGGATCTCTTGGTTGGACAGCTTCAAACCTTCAGTATGAAGCCTAACGAGATGGTAAGTCAAATGCATGGATGATTCAAAAAGATCGTGAACGACCTTCATGTGATAGGTGAGAAAATAGACAACCGAGACTTAGTAAGGTACGTACTCTAAGATTTTCCCAGAACCACTCTATAGGCATCGATGGTCGATGCGTATAAAGTGTCTAGGGATCTCTCAGTTGTTAAATTAGATGAATTATTTTGTGAATTCAAATTACATGAACAAGCTAATGTATCTACCAAATAGAAAGTTATAGCTTTGGTTGCAGAAAAGAAGAAGAAGAGGGAAAAGAAGGAGGAGCCTTCATTCGAGTCCGACCGGGAATCTTTGGATAGTGACGAGGAGATGTCGGCAAAGGAGGTCGCCCATTACGTCAAGAAGATGATGAAAAAGTGTCAAGGAGATTCACAAGGAGGGATGTAAAGAAGATGTTTACATCACCATGAGGGAAAATTCAAAGTTTAAATTTTAACCCCAATGTTACATGTTATGAATGCAATAAGAAGGAACACATCAAGCCAAACTGTCAAGAGCTGAAGAAGATAGAGGAGAAGGAAAGGAAGAAGAAGGAGAAGGAAAGGAAGAAGAAGGAGAAGAAGAAGAAGGAAGTGATGGTGGCCCAAGCTACATGGGATACATCGAGTAGTGACTCTTCAGATGATGAAGAAGAGTTGTGCCACATCACCAGACACATGGCATTGATGGCACGTGAAAGTGACCAAGACACTACAAGTAAGGAGGTAGGATCAAGTAGCGATGAATCTTCCTCGAGTGAAGATGAGGTAATGGACTCTGCCAAAGAGAAATTTCTGTATAGAACCATTGCTTTTCTTAAGAATGCTTTGATTAAATCGAAATCTAAGGTTAAGACATTAAAGGAAAAACTTAGGATCATTAGGAACAATGATAGTAATTCTAGTGAAATAAGTGAAGAAAATGATAAATTGAAGGATGAAATTATTGAATTAAGAAAATGTTTAGAAAAGTTCACAAATGGATCAAAGAACCTTGACATGATCCTAAACAGTCAAAGAGCAGTGTATAACAAGGCTGGAATAGGATATAGACCTAAGGAGATTTCTTACATTTCCTTAGTAGGAAGACAAGGGTCACTTAACAAATTAATCACTAAGGGAAAGGTAAAACAAGCATGGGTCCCTAAGAAGTATTTACAAAATATTAGTGAATCTAGTTTTTGGGTAACCAAAAAGTGATGTATATTATGTTATATAGGTAAGAGAGAAGAAGGATACTAACATGTGGATCATGGATAACGGGTGTTCAAGTCACATGATCGGAGATGTGAGCAAGTTTACCAAAATTAAATACATGAAGAAAGGAAAGGTATCTTTTGGAAATAGTGAAAAACTCAAGATCATAGGTAGAGGCACAATTGAGGTATCACCTATGATTATAATTCATAAGGTTCTCCTAGTTAAGGATATGGAATTTAACTTGCTTAGTGTAAGACAACTTTGTGACTCTAGCTATCAAGTTGAATTCCATGTAAATAAATGTTCAGTTAGACAAATAGGTTTGAAGAACGTGGTTTTAGGAGGATATAGGAAATAAAACCTTTACTATATAAATCTTTCTTTTGCTTCTAACGCTTCTATTGAGTGTTTCATGTCACAAGAAGAGGAAGGATGACTGTGGCATAGGAGGCTTGGAAACATCAACATGAAGAACATAGCCAAGGCCGCCAAACTGGAGTTGGTGGAAGGACTACCAAAAGTCAAATATATCAAGAAGAAAATGTGTGATGCATGCCAAGAGTGTAAGCAACCTAAGTTATCACACAAAGGTAAAACTCTAACTAGCACTTCACTTCCTGTAGAATTATTGCGTTTAGACCTTTTTGATTGTCATAGTACTCCTTCATTAATGGGTAATAAATATTGTTTAGTAATTATACATGATTACTCTAGATATGCATGGGTGTATTTTATGAAAAATAAGGATGAGACCATAGCCATTTTCATAGGTTTTAACAAAAGAGTAGAAAATGAAAGAATCTTAAAAATCAATAGGATTAGAAGTGATCACGGTGCAGAGTTTAAAAACTCAAACTTCTCCAAATTTTGCCTAGAAAATGGGTACAAGCATGAATTTTTATGTCCAAGAACCCCTCAACAAAATGGAGTTGTTGAGAGGAAGAATAGAGCTTTGCAAGAAGCTACTAGGACAATGCTAAATGCTTACTCATTACCCACCTATTTATGGGCGGAAGTGGTTAACACCGCTTGCTACATTCAAAATAGGATGTTAATTCATCAATTTTTAGGAAAAATACCCTTTGAGTTGTGGAGTGGAAAAATATCCAAAATCTACTATTTTAGAGTGTTTGGATGTAAGGTTTACATTTTAAACACCAAAGATGATTTAAGAAAATTTGAGGCTAAAGCGGATGAGGGAATCCTAGTTGGTTACTCATCCACTAGTAAGGGTTATAGGGTATACAACAAGAGAACCCAAATGATTGAGGAATCATCTAATATTGAATTTGATGAGTTTAACAACACTTACCCTAGAAACTCCCCTATTGATAAAGATATTATTACAAGAAATCAAGATATAACCTATAAAATTCAAAATTTACAATTAGGAGGTAGTGATCAAGAGGGAGGAAGAAGTGACTCGGATGATGAACGTAAAATTGAAAATAATAAGTGTGATGAGCCCACAAGTTCTAGGACTCTTCGGCATCATCAAAATCACCCTATTGACCAAGTAGTAGGGGATATTGAACAAGGAGTAAGGGCTAGATCTCATTTTAGGAATCAAACTAGTCAAATTGCCTTAATCTCACAATTTGAACCAAAATCAGTTGATGAAACTTTAATTGATACCGATTGGATTTTAGCAATGCAAGAAGAGTTAAATCAATTTGAAAGAAGTGAAGTATGAGAGTCAGTACCAAGACCTAGTGATAACACAATTGTGACAACTAAATGGGTCTTTAAGAACAAATTAGATAATCAAGGTAGAGTGACAAGAAACAAGGCTAGGTTGGTGGCTAGGGGGTTTAACCAAGTTGAAGGACTTGACTATGATGAGACCTATGCTCCGGTAGCTAGGTTAGAGTCCATCTGAATACTATTAGGATATACCGCTTACATGAGTTTCAAATTCCATCAAATAGATGTAAAATCGGCATTCCTAAATGAGTTTATTAAGAAAGAAGTGTATATAAAGTAACCCCCCAGTTTTGAAAGTATAGATTATCCAAACCATGTTTACAAGCTTAAGAAAGCATTATATGGGTTGAAACAAGCTCCTAGAGCTTGGTATGAGAGACTCTCAACATTTTTTATCTCTAAGGGCTTTAAGAGAGGGACAATTGATCCAACCTTATTTATAAAATCTAAGGATAATGACATTTTTGTTGCCCAAGTGTATGTTGATGACATCATTTTTGGGTCAACCAATGATGACTTTCTTCATGAGTTCATCCAGCACATGGAAAATGAGTTTGAGATGGGCTTAGTTTGGGAGTTGACTTTCTTCTTAAGACTACAAGTCAAACAAATCAATGAAGGAACTCATGTTTATCAAACAAAATATGCTAAAGAAATTATAAATAAATTTGATTTGGAAAATGCTAAAGTAGCATCTACTCTTATAGAAACAAATGTAAAATTAGATAGTGACATTGAGGGAAAAATGGTAGATTCAAAATAATATAGGAGTATGATTGGTAGCTTGCTATATCTAACCGCTAGTAGATTGAATATACTCTTTGCGGTAGGTGTGTGTGCAAGATATCAATCTTGTGCCAAGAAATCTCATCTCGCTGTAGTAAAAAGGATCCTAAGATATGTCAAGGGAACGCTCAATGTAGGTCTTTGGTATCCTAGAAATCAAAATTTTGACCTAATTGGGTATACAGATTTCGACTATGTAGGGTGCAAGTTAGATAGGAAGAGTATGAGTGGTGGATGTCAATTTCTTGGATCCTCCCTAGTAAGTTGGAGTAGTAGGAAACAACCATGTGTTGCTTTGTCTACTACCAAAGCCGAGTATGCAGCCTTGGGAGGATGTGTAGCTCAATTATTATGGATGATGAACACTCTAAAGGATTATGAACTTCACTATTCTAAAGTTCAAGTGTTATGTGATAATGTAAGCACCATAAATCTAACTAAAAATCCGATACATCATTCTAGGATCAAGCACATTGAAATTAAACATCACTTTATAAGAGATCATGTAGCAAGAGGAGATATTGAGCTAAATTACATTGAATCAAAATTGAATCTTGCCGACATTTTTACTAAACCTCTACCCGAAGTGAAATTTACTACTATTAGGAGAGGACTAGGTATGTGCTTTGTGGAATAGTAAATTTAGTATTGCATGATCTCATAACATGAAATTAACATCTCACAAGACTATAAGGAGACTTGTTTATGTATTGATGCATTTGAATAATTTATAAGATGCTAGGATGATACTCATATCTCACTTATGCTTTTAGCATCTTGATGAGGTATGAAAAGTATCAATAGATTTATCTTAGACCAACTGTGGAAAAAATAAATATTTAATTAATGGACATCTTGCCCATCGATCATAGTTGGACATTTTAAATATTTTGAAACCATTTCCATGATGTACTAACAGTGATATACACTTGCAACATCAAAGGTTTCATAACATAGTTTGAAATTGATACAAATATATAAGTTTGTGCCAAACTCTTGAGTTTGTGTCAAACTTGTGAAATGTCCTTATTTTTTACAAAATTATATTTTTCCTTGATAATGTATGTTACAACAAACTTGTTTGTAAAATTTCAGATTTTTCTGAATTTTATAAAATTTTTGATGCATTTCTGAAATTCGTATCAGAAAGCTACATAGAGTTGATACATGACACCAGTTGACTGGTGTAGATATCAATCGACTGGTCCCAATGAATTCTGATCTGGTTTTCACTCGACCAATAATTCTGTGAGTTTTGGTTAAACAGGGCAATCGACTGATGAGGACCTCAGTCGACTAGCATCAGTCGACTGGTCCACCCATCAGTCGATTGGTGGCGACTTTGGTATATAACAAATCTGCATGTGGGTCGATTGGTAACCCTAGGGTTACCGCCGATCTCATCGCCTTCTCCTCATTTTCGCGTCCTCTGGCCATCTCTTGCATCCCAAAGCCTTATTTCTCACTTTCCTACCCTTCTTTCACTCTCCTCTTCCAAATCTAGGGTTTTTAGGTGGTGATTTAGACTAGTTGATCCTCTTTAACATCCATGGAAAGAAGGTAACTTTGCTTCTTCATTTCAACTTAGATCTTTAACTTATTGTCATTATTTTGTTATTTTAACTAACTTTATGTTTTGTTGCATATCTTGTAGCGCATTATTCATGCATGTTTTTCATTACATGTAGAGTCAGGCAAAAGCGTGTTACCTCTCGTAGGCCAGGGAAGGGTCATTTGCAATAGCCCCGTGTTTCCTCTTATCGAGGCTTGCGAGAGCTACAATTCTGTATATCGGGTGCTCAGTATCGATTTGAGACCACCGAATTCCAACTAATGGATTGTCGGTATATCAATCGAGCATACTTTTAAGCCAAAACCCCTCACTTGTTTGAAATCATCACGCATTATTAACTTGAGTCCGTAGTCAGTTGCATGAATGACATCAACCTTGACTTATGCAAGGAATTCTATGTCAATCTCCGTCCCATCGATGGAGATGAGAGTAGATATATGCCCACCGTAGAAGGAATTTCCATGGAATTCAATCTTGCTATTCTTAGATCTTTTCTATGGTGTCGGACTTCGGAGAACCCATTTGTCTGCTTTTCTGATGTTATTGGACCCATCACTGGCTCATTCTCACATATTATGATTGATCAAATCCATCGCCACTATTTTGGCACTCCTCGAGATCCACTTCAAAAAATCTTTTATGCCACCCGTATGTCTGCAAATCACTATGTCTGGTATTGGATCATTTTAGACTGTCTTCTTCCGATTGTCACCCGAGGCCGGTCCATGATACATCTCTCTCATCTTATTATGATGTATGCTCTGGAGCAACATTTTGATATTGATATCGCTCTTCACATCTTTACATCCATCATATACTTCTTGAGTCCAGCTCATGGCAAGTTGTACATGTTATTCGGTCACATTCTTACATTATTTCTTGCATCTAGAGGAGTCAATGTTATTGTAGGAACCATACATCATCTGTCTAAGGATTATGATCAACTTGGCCCACGTCATCTGAAGTTGGCCAGGATGGTATTTCATGCGGGTGTTATGGCATGGACCCGTGATGTTGCACGAGCTAATGCTGTTGCTGCTTCTTCCGAGTCTGAGGAGGAAGAGGTTGGCGATGCATCCCCTTGTTATATCATGTTATATTAAAGACCTAACTTAAATAAATTTTTGCCAAACATCAAAAAGGGAGAGATTGTTGGTGAAGTCTTGCCCCAAGTATCATTGGATTTTAATGTTTGGCTAAAATGAATTTAAGTTAGGCAATGTTGGTGATTTAACTTGTGTGAATTGAGTTCACAAGAAAGTTCAGGTTGGAAGACTTGGCAAATGGTGAAGTCCCGGAGGCGCGGCCTCTTGACAAATGGTGAAGTTCCGGAGGTGCGGCATCTTGGCAAAGGTGAAGTCTTAGAGGTGAGGCCTCTTAGCAAAGGATGAAGTCCCGGAGGCGCGGTCTCTTGGAAAAGAAAGACTTAGCACGACGAAGCTGAGGGAAATGTCTCAAGCTAGTGCAAGGAAGGGCACGAGGCTTGTGGAAGGCGTTT
>JAOBBC010011602.1:0-12838 GCA_025388495.1 Curcuma longa
TAAATGCATGAATATGGGATGCAATATACATAAGAATAGAACAATAAACTTAGAAAGATGTGCAAATAAAGCATGAAAACAGGTATACATCCTACGCACATCAGCCGGCAACGCCTTCCAGCAGTTCTTTAGTATCTTCACGCAGTGCTCGTCGCTCCAATCATGAAGAATCCACAGCATGTGTTCAACTATTAGCGGATCGATCTGAAATTGTTATACGCTATCACTGTTGAATTGATTGACCTTTAACATGATGGCATCGCCGACGGGGATATGATGGTGCTACAGGGGGGGGGGCAACTGCCCCCAGGCGCCCCCCTGTAGCTCCACCCCTATTGATAATCACTTAATTAATTGAATTGAAAATGATGATGTTTTCTTCATCCACATAAATTTCTCTTCTCTTTCTTCCTCAGAGGTGATGGCTATCCTTTGACGAGTCTACTCTCGAAGTCTTATGGATCAAAGCATGTCAATCGAGAATGGACATTGTCGACATAGCTACACTGATGATCAAATCAATGTTGGGTTGAAAGGAAGACTCATGTACGCAAGAGAGTGAAATGGTTCAAAAGAGGAAGATGGAAAAGATTAATCTCCACGAGTAAGAAAAAAATCATACCTTCATCTACTTTCACGAAGGCTTATATAGCCGCGGAGTGAGAAGATCTATGTAGACCATCACGCAAGCCCCTGAGCAGTTACGTGAACGACCGCACAAGCAAAGCGTCATCCACCAACCAACCACACATATAATTGTCAATTTGAGTTAGGTCCATCGTGCTGCCCCCCCCACCCCGTCAAATAATTTAGACAGATTAGGTTAAAATTTTATCAAATTATTTTAAGGTGGGTTTAGAAGGATTAGCTCGCCTAGGCCCGTAACCCACGTGGGTCGGCCCGTAGCGACTTGGGTTGAACCGTAGATTGAAAAACTTTATTTTTTCTTTGAAATTTAAAATTAAAATAGAAAATTCAATGGACTAGTGAGTTTGACTAGTCTAAACTGCAATTCAAACTTAAAATTTTTAACTTTATCAATTTAAATCGTAATCCAAATTTAAATATTTTTATTATTTTTATTTTTTGATAGACCTGTGAGTTGGCCCACCTAACCTGCAACCCACCTTGAGTTGGATTGTGTTGGAGATTTCCCAACCCGTCGAGTTGGTGAGTTAGCCCACCCCACTCCCCTGGGTTGGTTCGTTTGACAGCTCTCCACACGTGCAAGCCTTCGCACTAGAGGTGATAGCCATTGGCTAGTATTGCTGGTTCTGTCTGATCGTTAGTCCAATATCACTTTCCAACTGAGTAGCCTTGTTAGGGTCGGTTTGCATCAGGGACTATTAAAGATTAATGCCCGAGAGAGTCCACCCGACCAAGATCCCAAATCATCCCGAAACTGATATGATCGCTCGGTTAGAGAAGGTTAGGGCTTGATGGACCTTTTATTATTGTGAAGGGTATCAGTCGAGCATACCGGTTTGATAGGACGATTGGTCTCTAACTGATCATGAGAATACCAATAGAGTGTCTAAAATACAAGAAGTCCAATATTGTCCCAATCAGGGAAAAAAGCTTGATCCCTTAGTTGTGAAGATAATAATAAAAATATCAAGAATTTTAGGAGAATATCAGAGTATTTATCGCATCTAAATTAGGGAGAAGAGCTCGATCTTGTGGCCAAGAATAATAATAAGAATGTCTAGAATACCAGAAATCCCATCCTACCCCAACTAGGGAGAGGAGCTTAATCCCTTGGTCCTAAGGATAATAATAAGGCCTAGGATACCATAAAATTTATTGAATTTAGATCGAGGAGAGGAGCTAGATCCCACAGCCAGGAACAATAATAGGAATGTCTGGAGCACCAGAAGTCCCATCTTGCCCGATCGGGGAGAGGAACTCGATCTCTCGATCGTAAGAGTAATAATAATGAGGCCCAGGATACCATAATATTTATTGAATTTAGATTAAGAAGAAGAACTCGATTCCATGGCTAGGAATAATAATAAAAATATCTAGAACACCAGAAGTTTCATCGTACGCCAATCGAGGAGAGGAGCTCGATCCTTTGGTCGTGAGGATAATAATAATAATAAGGCCTATGATACCATAAAATTTGTTGAATTTAGATCGGGGAGAGGAGCTTGATCCCACGGTCAGGAACAATAATAAGAATGTCTAGAACACTAGAAGTTTCTATTAAGATCGTCCCAGTGTAATGCACGTGTTTACACGTTTCATAAACGTGCGCAACAGAAATATACTAATAATTAATAAGAAATTATTACAACACACGCATGCATAGACAGAAAATAACAAGTACAAGACATGACTAGAAATTAAAATTTTATAGAATAGTAAATATTCTACACGTACCTTATTGATAACGTTAAGCGAAGTTGGCATCAATCGAGCGGTCTTTGTCAAAGTTCTGTCTTTATTGGTGATCTACGCCAAGCTCTCATCTGGACAGCTTCCGAAGCCACGAGTCACGTTATTGTCTTCGTTACTAGCCGACGATCGATAACGATTGATTTGAGAGAAAACTTAATTCCGGAAACACGCAACAATGTTTGTCGTGATCATTTCTAGGGTTTCTAACTATCACCAAGAATCATATTCCTGATGTAGTTTTTGGTGGTAAACCTTTGGCCGTCGATAAAGGCAAACGATCGAAAACCCTTTTCGGTGACGATGAAATAATTCTCCGGAAGCTTCGTAAGCTTTCAAGAAGATTATAGATGGTCATCAAATGACCGGGGATGAATGGAGGCAACCTTGCAGTGACTCTGAAAAAAACATGAATTTTCTGTTGTGCCTCAAAACCTTGATCCAGCTGGTTTGGTTTATTCCCTTCTTCTCATAGTCATCAACATGAGAAGGCGACAATCAGGAAGGGGAGCACAAGAAGAAGACTACTCGGGTTTTCCTCTTCAACCATGAAGAGGAGCACAACAGGAAGAAAATCAACTGGGTCCCCTTCTCGCACCAGCCGCCAGCCCTCAGCCAGCAAGCAGCAAACTCTTCTAATTTCAAGTGATCAGCCACGAGCAGGAATATCACGTGGCTATCACTCAGTAGGAACGTGATCGTGCTCGGACATGGAAGGGCAACGATACACTGGATAGCTGAAATCACGACTATCCTTTCCACACCCGCCGTCGGCGATACGCAATAGAGGACCTAAACTCGTCGTTGCCAAAGGAAGGCAGAGATTGCTCGTGAGGAGAGGGGCAGCGTTTGGAGATAACTCACAATTGGGAGACGGTGCGCGATTGGGGTTCCGATCATCCCTTTCACCCCCACCCCGATTGTTGGAGACGTCGGTGCTCGACATGCCAGTGACCTTCTCATTTATACCCACTCCCCTTTCGCACCCCATCGAGAAAGAAGCTAGCGATTGGCTTCTCCGACGGACAACGAGCCAAGAAGAGAGCCGGCAGGAATCACCCTTGTTCTCCCTCCTCTATTTTGTCACGCGATGAGGAAGCTACAGGAGTCGACTCCCCTTTTATTTTCTTTCAATAAAAAACCACAACCAAACCCAACCTAGCCGGCTTAGATTTTTCCTATTTGAACCGAACTGACACTGTAGCGAACCAGACCAGGTTCAATTTTAGTTTAAAATTAAATCACTTGGTTCACAAACTAAACGATCTTCAATTTGACTCAAACCAGTTTTGTTCATTTCTTCTTCACAAGATGAAGCCCCCCATCACTTCCATTTGGCCAAAACCTCTTTCATCATAAACCAAACTAAGTTGGTTCAATTTGGTTCAAAAAATTGAATCATTTGGTTTAATAATCAAACCATCTCTAATTTGAACCAAATCAATTTTGTTTATTTCATCTTCATAAGACGAAGTACATCATTTTGCCTTTGTCCGATCCAACCAGACTTTATTTCTCTCAATCTAAGAATCTAATTCTCAAACTCATTTTAAATCTTTCGAAGAACTTGTAATGCGTGTGACCCAATAAGTTTTCGACTATGTTGGTCACTCGTAATTAATCATTAATTACGGAATGATCATGAGTGATGCCTAGTAGCACATTATGATCCCCAATTGATCAAAAAATTAACGATTGATTCTAGAACATTTCTAAATCCTTCAACAGCTATAATGAGATATTCCTTGTTCCTTTCACTATTTCATACTCGCATGGCTCATGACATGGTCTATGTGTATCAACCCCCACTAGGCTGACTACGTCACACCTAACTCAAACTAGCTTTCTTGTCTTGTGGATTCAAGTTACTTGTACATGTGTCCAAGAGTGTCATACTCTTGACATGTAATGCTTTGGCCAAAGACTTTCAATAACAATCTTAACAAGCGGTTGTAGAGTATACGTCTCCTTTTCAAGGAGCGGTGAATCCTCTGTGAGTTATTCAAATGCCTTTAGGTACATCGACTTATACCCAATCATCTCGAGTCCACACCTCCTTGGAGATGTTTGCTTAAGATGTCAAAGTATAAACCTCCATGACTAAGGTGATTTGAATATTGCAAGTCAAAGGGAACTCGCACTTAAGCTGCACTGAGATCTTCATTGACATATGTATCGAACCATATAAAGTTTCAAGGTAAGTCACTCCAATGAACTAATTACCTTTAACTAGCATCCACTTTTAACTCTTAACATCCAATGTCTCTAGCCAGTGAGATCAGCTGCTTGGCTAATCAAGGAGTTCAAAACGTGCTAGTCTCAATAGAATCGATAACGTCCTTACTCATCAATTCCTCAACTAGAAATAGTTTCAATACATTCATAATTGCACATATAGAGATGCTCACTAGTTGTGATCTAATCATAAATTCTTTCATGCTATGAACCATATAGTGGACACCAGTAAATGAGTTTAAGATCCAATCAAATACATAGAAAATGTGCACTCAAATAATGAATTTCTATTTATCCAATAAATAGCATAATCTTAAGGCGATTGCTTTAGGACACCTCTCAAATATAACAGACTCCCACTTGGCCTAAGGTCAATCGCTATGGTATCCAATATCATGTACCTCTATGTGTTCCTTAAACTTACTTAGAGGTAGAGATTAAAGGATCCGTAAGATTTCTTTCGGTGAGAATCTTCTCGAATTGTATTTCTCTTCTACTGATGGTCTTTCTGATTAATTGATGTCGCCGAAGCATGTGTTTGAATCGATAGTGAGACCTAGGTTTCATCTCATGCGCGATTGCTTCATTGTTGTCGCAGTAAGCAAGTAATGCTTTAACAATGGTTGGAACCACTTTAAGTTTAGTGAAAAATTTTCTGATTCAAACCGCTTCGTTTGCTTCTTCATAAGCTATAATATTGTCTTATTTGAAATACTTCCAACTTATTGCATCATAATTTAAAGTGAATATGTACCCAGACTATGACTTAGAGTCATCCTTGTTTGTCTGGCAGCTAGCATCAGTATACCTGCGTATAACCATATCACCTTCTCTATGTACCAAGAATAAATCTTTATTTCATCGCAAGTACTTAAAAATTATCTTGACAGCCACCCAATAATTCATTCCTAGATATGACTGGTATCTCCTCGTGACACTCAGAGCACATGATGCATAGGACCTCGTATACATCATAGCATACATGATAGATCTTATTGCTGAAGCATGAGGAATCTTACTCATGTAAATTCTCTCGTCTTTTTTTCATGGACACGTAGACTTTGAAAGGTGAACCCCATGTCCGATGGATATGTGACCTTTCTTAGATTCAAGCATGCTAAACCACTTTAACACTTTGTTTATATATGTAGACTGCGAAAGACCAAACAACCTCTTTGATCTATCTCTATAGATCTTAATCTCGAGGTTATGGGTCGCTTTTCTCATGTCTTTCATGAAGAATATTTGACCAATACTAGTTTGACTGACTACAGAACAAGCATATCATTTCCTATCATTAATATGTTATCAACATATAATCACAGGAATACGCTTGCACTCCCACTAACCTCTTTATACACAAAGGGTTCATCAGATTTTATGAGAAATCAAACTCTTTGATTGCCTCATTAAAACGGATATCTCATCAAATTTCAAACTTAGCTTTAATGAAATCCATTTTTGACTTCATGGTTGTTAACCATTTATCCCTTTTTGAACTTTTCAGAACTTCTTTATAATCATTAGTTTACTCATCCTCAATGGGTACCATGTAACGACCCGGCCCAGCCCATTTGGCGGTCCATTCGGCGGCCCATTTGGCGACCCTTGTGGTCGTCGACCGTCCCATTTGGCGGTCCATTCGGCGGCCCATTTGGCGACCCTGGTGGTCGTCGACCGTCGACCGTCGGCCCGTCGACCGTGTCGTTACTTACCACGTCATTCGATTCACTTACGAGAAATTCATATTTCTCTAAAATATTGCGCATCTTACTGAATCTATGAAGAGGTTGTGTCTCAATAGGTTTAGCTAATGACTCATCAATATGAGTAATCAGTTGTGGTTCTTGACTAGTTGTTTCATTAATATCTATTTGAGTCTCTTAAACTTCACTAAGTTCTAACTCTACTTCCACTATTTCCAGCAAGAGGAGCTCTTCCAAGAATATGGTATGATATAAAACAAACACTTTTGTTCCACGAGAGAATAAAATTGGTAATCTCTCATTTCCTTAGGGTATCCAATAAAATAGACATTTATCAGATTTAGCAACTAGCTTATCTAATACAGTCCTCTTCATATAAGTAGAACAACCTCATATCTTCAAATAAGATAAGTGAGGTTTTACTATTCCATATATTGTATGGAGTAGTAGAGACTACCTTAGTCGGGACTTTATTTGACATGTATACAGTTGTCTCAAGTGCATTGCCCAAAATGTTCTAGGAAGATTTGCATAATTTATCATTGACCTCATAATATCCAACAAGATTTGATTTCACCTCTCAAATACACTGTTATGCACGGGAGTATACGACGGAATCCACTGAGACAATATTTCATTGTCTTTTAGATAATCTTGAAACTCTTGACTTAAGTATTCACCACCTCGATCGGATCGAAGTGTTCTAATCCTCTTGTCAAACTGTTTCTCTACTTCAATTCTAAATTCTTTAAACTATTCAAATATCTCAGATTTATATTTCATTAAATACATATACCCAAATCGTGAGTGATCATCGATAAAGGTAATGAAGTAATTATAACCTCCTCGTTCTTGAGTTGACATTGGACCAGACACATCGGTATGTATAAGGCCAAGCAACTCTCCCACTAGTTCACCCTTTTCTAATAAAAAGTAATTTAATCATCTTATCCTTAAAGTATGATTTACATGTATCAAATGAATGTAATTCAAATGATTCTAAACTACCAACTCTTTAGAGTTCAACCATTGTGTTTCTTGTTTATAACACCCAATTTCACATTTATCCACGTTGACCTTGGAGAAAGTCCAATAAATCAATGCTTCAAGTTAAAGTCAGCCCGCTAATCATAAGATCATATCTCGGTGGTTTAAACATATTTGATTTCAAGCCGAGCTTGGAGAGAGTCCAACAACTCATATAAGAAGTTAAACTCTAGTTCTAATCATATTACCGGAAGGTGCTAGCTTTAACAAATTTGTATAGGATTTTTAGGTCTCATCATCTTTTCATGCAAATAACAAAATTATCTACATGACATGACAATAAATGACATGACATAATTAATACAATTAATCATAGCAAATGACATGACATGACATAATTAATGCAACTAATTATGACTATTTCTAGCCATAGTCATCATAAATCTTATTTAATAAAATATGGTTAAGAATTTGATTTCACAAATCAAAATTTTTTAATTAGATTAGGAAATAATTTTTCATATCTAATCACATATTTTATTTTAGAAAATATAATTTTTAATTAAAAAATCTAATTAATTAGAAAATAAATTTCTTAATTTGAATTTTCTAAATTCTATAATTAGAAATTCTAAATTAAATCATAATATTTTCTTTTAGGAAATAAAATTTTTAATTAAAAAAATTTAATTAATTAGGAAATAAATTTTTTAATATAAAATCTCCTAACCAATTAGGAAATTTTTATAATTAGAAATTCTAAATTAAATTATAAAATTTTTTTAATTAGATTTATGACTAACTACGACATGTAAAACTATTTTACGCATATGACTCACACTATTAGACTCTGATATCACTGTTGGGATGGTCCCGATGCGTAGCAGAAATATACTAATAATTAATAAGAAATTATTATAACATATGCATGCATAGATAGAAAATAATAAATATAAGGCATGACTGAAAATTAAAATTTTACAGAATAGTAAATATTCTACACGTACCTTATTGATGACGTTGAGCGTAGTTGGCGTCAATCGAGCGATCCTTGTCAAAGTTATGCCTCTATTGGTGATCCTCACCGTGATTTCATCTGGATAGCTTCTGAAGCCACGAGTCACATCATCATCTTCAATACAAGCCGATGATCGATAACAATCAATTCGAGAGAAAACCTAATTTTGGAAACACGTAACAACGTTTGTCACGATCGTTTTTAGAGTTTCTAACTATCATCGAGAATCATATTTCTGATGTAATTTTTGATGGTCAACCTTTGACCGTCGATAAAGGTAAATGACTGGAAACCCTTTCCAATGATGATGGAATAATTCTTCGAAAGCTTCCGAGAAGATTATAGATGGTCATCAAATGATCGAGGATGAATGGCGACAACCTTGCGGCGGCTCCAAAAAAAACATGAATTTTCTATTGTGCCTTAAAACCTTGATCCGGCCGGTTTGGTTTATTCCCTTCTTCTCATGGTCATCAATGGGAGAAGGCAAAAATTGGGAAGGGGAGCACAAGAAGAAGACTACTCGGATTTTCCTCTTCAACCACGAAGAGGAGCACAACAGGAAGAAAATCAACTAGGCCCCCTTCTCGTGCTAACCGCCTGCCCTCATCTAGCAAGCGATAAACTCTTCTGATTTCACATGATCAGCCACGAGCAGGAATATCACGCAACCAACACTCGGGAGGAATGTAATTGTGCTCGGGCGTGGAAGGGCGGCGGTGTACTGGATAGCTAAAATTACGGTTGTCCTTTACACACCCACCGTCGGTGACGTGCAACAGAGGACCTAAACCCGTTGTTGCTGAAGGAAGGTGGAGATCGCTCGTGAGGATAGTGGTGGCATTTGGAGATAGCTCACGATTGGAAGATGGTGTGCGATTGGGGTTCCGATCATCCCTTTCGCCCCACCCCGATTGCTGGAGATGTCACCGCTCGACGCACTGGCGACCTTCTCATTCACTTCCTCTCCCCTTTTGCACCCCACCGAGAAGGAAGCCCGCGATTAGCTTCTCCAGCGGACGGCGAGGGTGAGCCGAGAAGAGAGGCGGCAGGGAATCGCCCTTGTTCTCCCTCCTCTATTTTATCGCGCGATGAGGAAACTACAGGAGTTGGTGCCCATTGTATTTTCTTTCACACGAAAACCACAACCAAAACCAACCTAGCTGGCTTAGGTATTTCCTATTTGAACCGAACCAAATCGAGTTTATTTTAGTTCTAAATTAAATTGTTTGGTTCATAAATCAAATGACCTCCGATTTGATCCAAACCAATTTTGTTCATTTCATCTTCACAAGATGAAGCCTCTCATCACTTATATTTTTTCCAAAACCTCTTCACAAACTAAGTTGATTTAATTTGGTTCAAAAATCAAATCATTTAGTTTAATAACCAAATTACCTTCTATTTGAACTAAACTAATTCTATTTATTTCATCTTCATAAGACGAAGTCTATTATTTTGCCTTTATCCGGTCCAACTAGACTTTATTTATCTTGATATGAGAATTTAATTTTCAAACTCATTTTAAGTCCTTCGAAGAACTTGTAATGCGTGTGACCCAATAGGTTCCCAGCTATGTTGGTCGTCCATAATTAATCATTAATTATGGAATGAATATGAGTGACACCTGGTAGTATATCATGATCCCCAATTGATTGAAAAATCAATGATTGATTTCAAAATATTTCTAAATCCTTCAGCAGCTACAATGAGACGTGCCTCGTTCCTTTCACCGTCTTATACCCGCTTGGTTTAGGACATGATCTATGTGTATCAGTATCCACTAGGCTGACTACGTCTTACCTAGCCCCAGAGACGGATTTAAGTAGGGGCTATCTTGGGCTGTAGCCCAGCCCTATGAATCTTATAATAAATTATTATTAATAAATATTGCTGAAGGAGATGATTGCGTAGTTGGCTAGTGCGTGGGTCTCAGTTATCATAAGGTTGTGAGTTCGAGCCTCCCTCAATGAATATATAATATAATCTTAAACATAAATTTATTTGGTCAGCTCTAATTTTTAAAAAATTACATAAGATTAGACTATTTTAGGCTTTAATCTAATTTTAAAGAAATTAAATACATATTTGGAGTTTACAATTTGGTATCAAAGAAAAATTAATGGATTATTTTTTGTTCATTGTATTTTGATGTTTAACTTATTTTTTTTATACCTAAAGTCAATACAGTCCATCTCTAATTCCTGGATCCGTCCCTGCCTAGCCCAAGCTAGCTTTCTTGTCCTATGGATTCAAGTTACTTATACATGTGTCCAAGAGCATCGTACTATAGATATGTAATGCTTTAACCAAAGACTTTCAGTAACAATCCTGATAAGCGATCACAGGGTAATGTCTCCTTTTCAAGGTATAGTGAATCCTCTATGGGCTATTCAAACACCTTCGGGCACTTTGACTTATATTCAATCATCTCAGGTCCACACCTCATCAGAGATGTTTTATTAAGATGTTAAAGTATAAACCTCCATGACCAAGGTGACTTGAATACCATAAGTCAAAAGAAACTCGTACTTAAGCTGCACTGAAATATTCATTGACATATGTATCAAACCATATGAAGTTGATAATATTTATTTTTATAGTTCATTTTGGTTCTAATAATTGATGTTTTTGTCCTCTCGTTGTTTAACTATTTAGTATTAATACATTTACGAGTAGGAACTCATTTTGGATTATATTGCTTATTTCTACAAATATGGGGCTGAATCTAATATTTTTCATATGTTTTTGTAGGATACTTAAATAACCATGAAGTTGGATCACTCAACACGAATTCAATTCAGCCGATTCAGTGGAGATTGGTTCAAACCACCCAGTCTTGTTCAAGCTAAGTTGAATGCACCAGTTCAACATAGGAAAAGGGTTTTTCAACTAGTTAAGTCACGGAGGGGGCACAAAGACTTTTTTCTCCCGATCTGACCTAGGCCGTCACCACTATCATCCACCTCCGTTTCCACCATTTTCAGCCACCGGAGTTGGAGAGATTTTCTTCCTTCGACGATTGGAGCTTCACTTGGAGGAGAAGTAGGATTCCCTTCTCCACACACATCATCTATGGGGGATTGCATCAAAGCTAGGGTTTCCTTCCTTCGACACATTCCTTGTTTCGCTTCACATCCACCTACCGGCCACAAACAGAGGGAGACTTTCCTCCATTTTCCATTTTTGAGCATAGTTTTGATATGGTCTATTAACTGTTTGTTTAATTTCCTCATACAGATTGTAGTTCGTATAGTATTTTGCAATGTCATTGTCATTAACTTTCTCTTTATTGGTTGTTGATGCACTTGGTTGGTTATTTTGTTGATGCAATTAATTCTTGTTTACAACACAACACTTATTGTTCTTTTCGTTATCAGTTTTGAATTCAACGCAAACCCCCAGTGTCTTATAAAAAAAAAAAAATCCAAATTCCTAATTATTTAATAACCCCTAGGATTACCTTACACCGGCTACATTCATTGGGAGATGACTCGAGTTATCCTATAGTACTATAGTTGAGGGGATTCAATATTAAACTAAATTAACGCACTCATTTTAGATGACCAAAGTGGATCACATCAATTTTTGGTGTCATTGTCGGGATTGATAGTGGTGTTAGGTAGCTCTAGATTGTTCTTATTTTTTGCTTTGAATTTTGCTTACCAAGGGTAAAATTGTCCAACCGGTAAGACTCATTTTGACTCCGATTGACCCCCAAAC
The DNA here is from genome assembly GCA_025388495.1 of Curcuma longa. Classification (NCBI taxonomy): domain Eukaryota; kingdom Viridiplantae; phylum Streptophyta; class Magnoliopsida; order Zingiberales; family Zingiberaceae; genus Curcuma; species Curcuma longa. The sequence goes on from JAOBBC010011602.1 coordinate 12,067, forward strand.
TTTGTAGGTTGATAGAAAATGGCCTAGGGAACAATACTCACACCTTTAGCCATGAAATAGGACTAATTTTGGCTAAATTCCTTCATTTAGACCACTTTTTCAATTTTGCAAATTTTTTTTTTCATTTTTCAATTTCATTTTTAGTTACTTTTATTGTTGTGGTGGTTACAAAAATAAAAAAAATTATTTGGTACTTTAATTCTTTGTTATACTTGAGTTTGTCATGCACTGTTGTTTACGTAATTTCAGGTGAGACTAGAGTGCATGACAAGAACATCTGAGGAGCAATTACTTGAATACTATCCAAAGATTGAAAGAACATTCCATACCTTACAGAGAGCTCATAGGAATTCAGTGAGCAACATAACACTTAATAATAACAATAATAACAACAGAACTCTCAGAGAACTGCAGTACCAGATGTTGCTTATCAACCTTTTGCATCTAGTATCCTGAACTTGAAGTAGATTTTGAGCTTAGATCTGGGATAATTCATATATTACCAAAGTTTCATGGCTTAGCTGGTGAGGATCCAAACAGACATTTGTAGAAATTCCATGTGGTATGTGTTGGGATGTATACTATAAGCCTAGCTTTTGTATGACCATCCTTATTTGAAATATTTTGAAATAAGAAACACATTGGTCAAATGTATGCATTTCTTATGTAATATAGTTGTCCACTTAATTTACATTGTATATAACATGGTGGGTTGTGTCACACAGAATATTATGTTATCAAGTTCCATGTAAATTATAACAGGAGCTCACGA
>JAOBBC010011707.1:0-22292 GCA_025388495.1 Curcuma longa
TATAGCAGAGATTAGGAAGAAGAAGGGGTGGTTTTCACCTTAGTCTCCCTTAGCTTCAGAACTCAGGGCGTTACTTTTGAACGCTGATCGCTTCAGTTCTCAGGGCGTGCCGAAACGCCAAGCGGTGGACGGTTACGAAACGCCAACATGATATGCGTAATCAGTATGATGTAAGATTTAACTTTACTTGCACATACCTCAAGTAAATGTTCAATTCTCAGCTAACACATTTAGTGTGATTTGTCAAGTTCATCATCCAACTGACTATACTTGGACTTTGTCTGTTAAGACTTCAACTCCCTACTGACTTGCATAGACTTGTTTTGCTTAATTCTCAACTAAGACTTTTCTGTTTGGTTCCCAACTAAGACTTAAACCACTTGTCTAGTTGCCAACTAGAACTTTATACTTACTTAGCTTCACAAAACTTAATAGTTGCCTATTTCTCAATCAGGACTTCACACTTATCAAGTAACTTACTTAACTTGACACAAAATTATTAGTTCACAATCAATCTAACTTTGCACTTAATCATACATCAAAACTCAGAGTTTACTGTGGTGCTCTCAACATCAATAATCTCCTCATTTTTTATCATATGAAAACTAAATTAAAATTAGTTTCAAAATAGTTTTATAGAAAGTATCATATTCATAGTACGATTAAAAATAATAATTAATGCAGTCATGCATGAATAACAAAAAATAAAGTAAGTTTAATTCTCCCCCTTGCTTCTCTTTTGGAAACATTACTTTCTTGTTAAAACATTTGGGCTTTACTTAAAGGTTCACTAAATCAATAATTTTACTCACTTTAAACTTTTCTAATTTTCCTCCTTTTTTTTATACATCAAAAACTTAGATTTGAAAGAAAAAATATTTTAGAATCAAATAAATACAAGACTTAAAAATGAACTCAATCTTTAAGAAAAAATTAGCATGTATAATAGACTAGGCATCAAAAATAAAACTAAGCACAAACTGATAGTCAACTAAGTCAAACAAGTCAAAAATGGCAAACATCCATACAAGTCAAATATAAAATCAAAACAAATCAACTATAAGTCCAAAAATATCAACCAGGTCAATCATAGCAAATCCATAATCAAGCTGATCTAGTTAGAGGGAGGTGGATGGCTCATGTACTGAGCTCAAAACATTTCTATAAGCTCCTGTAGTCGGATGTCCACATGCTAAAATCCTCAAGTGACAATATCCTCAAGTCGAATCACTCGATCATCTAAAGTCAGAGGAGGTGGAGTTGATGGAGGTGATGGTAGCTAGGCTCTGTCGTGCTCTAACTTAGCTAATATCTCCTCAATGTTTGATGTTTGAAGTGGTGGCTCTGATGGCCCCTCATGCTTCCAAACTAAGACATTATCCATGACTTCCATCTTAGATGGATTAAATTATCTAATTTCTATCTTGTCAAAATCAAATAAGGGGTTGACATTACCTCGAGTAAGGTCAATCCCTAAGGATACAAAATAAAAGTAAAAATATGACAATATAGCATGTGGACCCTCCGACTTGTGGCTATAGATAAATGATAGATAATGAATCAGAAAACCCATAGACTAAGGTTCAAGGGCGTATAGAAGAAATGAGTGAAATAGATGCATACCAATAATGTCTCTAGTGTAAATGGGTAAGATACAGGGCACTAAAACCTTATGCAAAGTATAGTTTGCTGCTCTAAGCTAAACTACACTGAAGTTGGTGATGAACGAAATCCGTTCACCTCCAAAGAAATAAGTATAAATGCGGTCCAATGTGAGGTCAAAGTAGGGGTCAAAAAATGATAGGGTGGTAAAGGGAAAGCAATAGAATGTGGAGTCTGAGGGACTCAAGTCAAGTTTGCCCCCATCAGGTCAGGTGTGAATATGATATCCACACTGCCAACTCTGGATGTGTAGATTAAGTCATCAATTTGTACCAAGTTATTATAGAACTTGGCATATAGGTCAAGATTTACTGTCTGATCGCAATAAACAAGCGTAGAAAGATCATAGTAAGCTATCATCTCGGTGACCTTTAAACAATAGACTGTGAAAAATTCCTTGCTTAAGTACCTAGACGACATAGGGGCATAGGTAAACTGTGAATACCAAATCCTAAGGTCCTCAGATGAAAATCGGGAGTCCTTAGATAGAAGCTGGGAGGTACCAGCTTTAATGGCTCTACATTTTTGTCTAACAAGCTAAATATTTCTATGTAACAACATTAAATTTCAAGATTTAAATTAATTAAAAAAATCAAGTTAAGATTGTTACCTAGGCATTGTGTCGTGAAAACGACTTTGAACTTGAGACGTGAGTTGAAATCGGACTCAAAGAAGATTAAAAATCGAGTTTTAGAGGGAATTTGATATTTAGGTTTGGGAATTCAACGGTTGGGCTTGCAATCGCCTATATAGGCTCTCCAAGTGACTGTAGGAAGTACAGTCAATCGAGAGGGTCTTATCCGAGATGCCAGATTAGAGGCCATGCAAGTGACTAGGAAGTACCTGATCGCCCGTGTACCTAATTTTTACCGCCATCATTAATGTTATTTACTTTTGACCAATACGGGTTCAGGCAACTGGAGGTTACCTAGTCGATTGAGCCCGACTTTTCACCACCTTAGTCAAACTCGTATGACTTCAATATGGTTCGTGCCCAAGCATTTGGAGTTTATCCGGGTGACTGAGAGGTCAACACGTTAACTTTTCATAATTTTTAAAAATTTACCTAAAATTTTCAAACTTATTTTAGGTTCATAATCCTGCGATAAAGTAAGCATACAAACATAAGTTTTTATCAAAAATAAAGTTTTTAAAAAACATCTTTTTGAAAAATCTTTTTAATATGTTCAGCTTTGTCTCCAATTATCTATCCACACAAATAAAAGACTTCAATTTGTTGATCAAATTAAGTAAAAATTTTCAGCTTCATATTTATGAAATATTTACTGTCAACCTGAGGATTATTTAACTTGATCAATATTTAAGTTTTTAGTCTAGATTCATATTGATGCACTGACATAAGCAAATGAAATTCAAGCTCTATCCCTATACATCTCACATATTTTCTATGTTTTACAAACACAAACAAATTATTCCTTAGGTGTTTTGTGAGATGTTGATTACCTAGATCTATAGGTATATGCAGTCTATAGTAAATACCTAAGCTAAATCCAATTGCAATAAAGTAAAGTAAATAATAATTTTTCAAAAATATATTGATTAAAAATGTAATCATAGTTCAAATTAATCCTAAACTAAAAATTAAAACTTAGCTTTCCTACTTAGGAGGTTTAACAAATTTTAATTTAACATTTGTGTTAAGATTGCAAGCATTAGCATGAATTATGTGAATGTGTTGTTTAAGTACCCAAAAGCATTGATTTCCTACCATGTTGACTTGGTAGGACTTTGACACCTAGACCATCTTACTTTGTTGGTTGACTAATGATAAGTAAGAGGTTTGGTTTTGATTTGAGCTAAACCCAAGTTCAGTTCTGTTATATGCAGCTCGTTTGGATCCAAGCATCATAATCAAACACTTATACTCAGATGTGAACTTGCTTAGTGTCACGTCCCAGGAGATGATCATCAACAAAATTTCGACAGCATCTCCCATGTAACAATTCAACTTTTCTGAATACATAGTAATATAGGGCTCACAAGGCCACTCACTATATCATACATGAATTTAAAATAGCAAATCACAACATATAAATCAAAATGTAACACATCCAAGCCAAATATAAACCCACAAGTCTATAAATTACGCAAGTGGAAGTATAACCACAATGAAATCCATATAAACAGATACAAATCCAAACCACAGATATGAACAAAACTCCATAACTAGAATTCAAACAAGTTCACTAAAACAGAAATGTAAACTGACAACCCTAGATTTGATGTGTCACGATTAGGGTTGCAAATTGATTTAATTATCGAAAACCCACAATGAATATAAACAAATGAATTATAGGGGCCACGAGTCGTATTTTTCCAAGGAGTAGTAGAAAGTTGTTTAAATCGAGCTTGCGTGTCGTTCTTTTGGGTTTTTCGAATGTAAATTGGTTTTGGGGTTTTCAACGAAATGTAAATTCAGAATAAGGAAATGAAGGAAAAATGCAAGTTTTATCAATTTAAAATGAAAACAATTGAAACTAGGTAGGAAACAATCTAGGAATGCAATTCAATTCAATTTCAAGGAATCATACCTATGCTAGTTATTCATTGAAACCTTTATGAAATGCAAAAGTCATCTTCCTCAAATTGTAGGAAATCGAAAATCAAGCTAAAAACTATAGAACACTAATGCAAAACTTTAAACATCATCAAAGCCATTAAGTAAACAACTAGAACTTGAAATGCAATTAGAGAACAAAGAAAAGTAAAAACTAGACTAAGATAACAAATTGAATCTTAAAGAAAAAATTCTAGCTTGTAAAACAATTATGCAATATAAATTCACTTAACTATCAGCTAAAACAAATGCTTAACTAATCAAACCTAAAAATTGATACGGAACAGTGTTGATATTGAACAGTAACAGAATTCAAAAACTCGTAGGATGACTTTCAGATATAAATGTTGAAGTAATTGAAGTGAAGGAAACTCAAAACAGATCACTACAACTAACAATATCTAATGTATTAACCAAGTAAACCAAATTCATGAATCATTGAATAAAATTAATCAAAACAGATTTCAGAAATGCAGCTTAACATAATCAGAAATGCAATCAGAAACTTGGATTCTCCCTTCCAATTTAATCTCCTCCTTGACGTCACACAAGGCCTAATCAAGGATCAGAAATCCCAGATTATCTTCTCATGAACCAAGCTCGGCTTGCTCCGAATCAACTCCGAGCAACGCAGCTCAGAAACCCTCCTCCTCGCTGCGCCGAACAGAGCCAAGAACAGAACCAATCAGGTTCTGAAAATCCAACTAAAAATTCTTTAAAATTACTTGAATTTGATGCTTTGGAATCCTCAAGAACCCTTGGAGAACCACTCCTCACGATCTTGATTGATCTGATTAGTTGTATCCGAAGAACTAGCTGAAATGAATCGAGCAATGGCGAGACCCTCACTAGTCGATTCCGATCCCGATTGAAGCCGAACACAGCTTGTAATCACCCTCTAGAATTTGGAGATCAATGTGGAATGAAGAAATCCAAAGAAAAGCAAAAAAATGAAGAAAAACTGAAGATAAATGAGGAAGACGACACTGCTATAGTAACTGCAATTTTTGGGTTACTGTAGCGTTCTCGTTAAAGCTAGGTTTCTTGCTGCAACTATGCTGAACGGGTTCGGTTAGCCTGACTTGAGTCTGAGTTAGCCTGTTTTATCAAATGCACTCAATTTAGCTCCAAATTGGATCCAATTTGCATGGGTTCCATCCTAATCGCGCTTGAATCTTGATTCATGAAGTTGGATCGATCAATTGGGTCAATCTTGGATCAATTTGATCATGGTTGAGCTCGATCTTGGTCCAATTTGAGCCCTACAATTGATTAAACTCAATTAATGTAAACTTTACCATTAAATTATGAAAATTATAATCAAACCTCAAATTACACAATATAGCACAAATATAATCCAATTAAATCATTAAGCAATTTATTTTCATGCAAGAACCCAAAATTGAATCGATAAAGTGCATAAAAATCTTAACTCATCATAAACCCAAACTCATACAAGGTAAAACCACAACCGAAATATTTCTCCTATTGTGAGATGGCATAACTAGCAGATTTCCTTTGACATCAGCAGTAATCTCCTATCTACTATCTAGGGAGATAGAAAAATCTCAGGGTCTAGGTGGTGAGTACAAAATACTCAGTGGATAATCAGACAGATAGTGCATGCTCAAAAGTATATATTTTAGAGCAAAGATATACAAAGGAACAACAGCAATAATCAGCCATTGATTAGTACTAACAGTGAACTACCAATAAAGTAATATCAGTAATGATCCCTTTGGTAGCATATAGTCTATAATGGATCTCATAAAATGCAATAATCCGTATGAATGACAATGTCACACATATGCATCAACCAAGAATCAACCAAGTATACATCCAAATGTAGTATCTATATACGATCCATTACCTATATATCATACATACAATGTAGGCATATGCATGATGCAACTGTCACACTTGTCCCAGTACTCACGTATATCTGAAGTTGGGGGTGTCCGATATCAAACTGGCATAAATCCAGCCCTACAACAAAGTAGTCTGGTGACAAAACAGTAGGTAGTCATGTATAGCTACATACATCTTATGGCCAATGTTTGTCTTCTATACTTGTCCCTGAGTATCACTCCTATTACTCTCTGAGCACCTCCATGAGTATCACTCCCATACTCTGAGTACCACCACTCCGCGGTAACGAGGACACAAGATATTGACTCGACTACGTGCAAGCCGTACAACCATCATCCCGTGATAGAAATAGGGAATCCTAACCACCTACTCTATAACTTGCCACTATAGGCCAACTATCAATGACGATTGACCCACAACATTGGGGATTATAATCATCACATGCATCATGATGTAATGATCAAGCAACAATAACCAACATCTACTATGCTAAATCAACATGCATAAATAGTAAGATCTCAATTGATCACAGGTATCATAACCAAAGATAATAAACAATAATCACATAGATAACAAAGGGTTCGTACAAGCAATAGTATAGGTGTTCATTAGATCAATCGAATCAAGGACAAACATAGGATAAACAAGAGTATGTCTAAGGTATCCAACCAACTACAATAGAAAGATAACATGCACTAGAAAAGAATTACTTCTGTATTGACCAAGTACAAGAATTACCCACCTGATTGATGAATCGTCAATATAAGAACCCCCAGAAAATATAACCTCGTATATAATCGAACTCACAATCAATCAAGGTCTTGAAAATTATAATATACAACATTCACTAATAAATACATAGACCTTAACCAATTTAAGATCTAACACTTAACCTAACCAATTAAATCAATTAAACTCATTCTCCACTTAATCTCAACCGGATTTAAAACTGACCTAACCCAATTAGATCCATAATGACATAAGTTTGGAAATCATATCACCATGACATCAAAATTTGAGTATCTAGTCAACTATAAAACTCTATGCTTTTGTAACAAGAACCTAGTTTTCTATCAGTATTTGAATTCTCTATTTGCATCGGTTTGATGATCCATATTAGGATTTAACATATATCCATGAACCATGGTTTATGTCTTCCTTATACTTGAGGAAACTTGTCAACTTAGTCAGAATTGATCTAACAAGATGAAATAAGGAAGGAGGAGGAATGCTCACAATTTCCCAAATTTTGTACCTTGTTCTTGCAAGCAAACGAAAACCTAAGAAAGGGCAGTCGGCTTCGTGTTTTTGGGCAGAGCTCAAGATGGCGATGTTCTTCTCTTGGGGTCAAGCAAAGGCGGCAGGCGGTAGGCTTCCAATCTCCACGGTCAGTGTAAAATACCAGAAATTAGAGGGTTAAATTGTAAATACAATTAACTTTAATAGTAAGAGTTTATGGGAAGATGAGATTAATTAAATTAATTCTAAGTTGATTAGTTTAATTAATTAAATCTTAACTCATCTAATAGGATTAGGGTTAAAGGGTTAATGATATAGGTTTTAGGTTATTGGTTTATTGGCTTATTGGATGGCAAATCCGACCCGTTAAGAGAGGGATAAGATCCGGTCACTGTTATCTCGAATTGTGATTCTACCTTCTCCATTTCTTCCGATCGCGCGCGCCCTTAGCTTCTGTTCCTTTGTCTCCGATGCAAGCGCGGTCGCGATCCTCAACGCCGGTGTCGGAGCTGAAGATTCGTCGGCCATCGGAGGCTTGAACTGTGGGAGGTTGATTTCCGTCAGAGGTAGTTGGAATCACATGAGGGGCGGTGCTGATTTGAGATGGAGCTGAAGAGAAGAAGATCGATTGGTAAGTCGAGATCTGGGATTTTTATAGGGTTTCTTGTGGAGATTTCGTTGGTTTTCGCTGAAGCATTTCGGAATTGGTTTGAGTTCACAGATTTGTGACAAGCTATTGGATCAGTGAGATTTTGAGCTTCAGCTGCAAAGGAAGGAAGAATAGGAGCTAGATTAGGGTTTGATCTGAGGTGAATCTCCTTTCTTGCATTCGGTTAATATAGTTTAGCAACGAATTTGGTTCCGGATTGACTGAGGTGAGATTGGTGCAGATCGGGAACTAGAGACCAGAGCATGGAATCGGAGCTAGGTTAAGGCTTCTGATTTGGATAAGTTTTCTTGTTGATTCTAATCTGGTTGTCTTTGATTAGTTATGGATTTTGTGTATTTACCCTTGGATTTGGAATGTTGAGTTGGTAAATCGGGTAGGAATTTTCTTGATCTGTTGGTATTAAGAATTAATTGGTTGGAAGGGTTAGAATTGAGTGTTAAGGTTGCTATTAATTAATTAAGATTCATTTGTTGGGTTTTATTTGTTGAATCCAGTTGTAAACTGAGGGATGGTAGAGTGAATTAGTTAATTGTATTTTTCTAAACTAATTAAGATAGTAATTAATGAGTAGATCTTGGTTTGATCATTAATTGTTGGTATGGGAATAATAATCCATTAAATTGATTTATCAAATGATATGGGATGAATTTCGATAGGGGGATTAGTGGGATTAAATTATGAAATTTAATACTGTAATTTGATACAATATCGTTGTAGTAAGTGTTGGGTTGTTTATTGCAGGACCTTGATTTGATTGGTCCTAATATACACGGAGTGTTACATTTTCTGGGGATTATGTTGTTGGCACTCATCTAATTCAGGTGGGTACCCTGTACTTTGTCAATACAGGTTTCTTTTCCAGTGCATGATTTGTATTGCTATTCTATCTATCCTGTTGCTATTCATGCTACTTGAGATATTTATCTAGTTGATACCTTTTGATAATCGTTGCTTGATACTTGCCAGTTGACCTTGTGATGATCTATTACTATCATGCTGATACTCTTGTTATCTATGTCATTTACCTTGTTGATACTAGTGTTATTCGTTGCTTGATACATGTTGATTGACATCTGATTGATCTATCCATTGTTAGAACAGTCTTAACTGTTGTATCATTGATCTATGTTGACTTCTCTTGATTCCTGTTGAGCATGGTAATTAATTGTAACTATTACATATTAGGATGATCATCATTACATCCACATGCTAGTTATAGGTGTTGTTGACAGCATTGTTGGCTGTTCTTGTTGGCTCTTGCCCGACACCGTGTTGTGGTGAGATATAGAGGTGAGAGCATATGTTGCGCCATAGTTGGGTGCGACCAGGACTGGTTATATTACCCTCCTGATATACTGCCCACTCCCCACTAGATTAGTGGTGGATAGTTGTTGGAGTCTGTGTAGTATGTTCTGTTTGGCGCCTCAGTTCACTGCCCTGGGGGCTGACTGGGGGTGGCGAGTGTAGATAGTGACTTGTATTTGATTGCGATGTTTGCTGCATATTTACAAGCATTTGTTGGTAGGTTATTACATAGTTTACTTTACTCATATGGTTGTGGTTGTTGCACTTATTTACTATGATTGTTATACTGCGTGTCATTATATACATGATTACATTTACATAATTTCTATTACCATGATTCATGTTATCTGTTGATTCTTGTTACCTGTTGATTATTATTTACTTCTTCTATACATATTCATTCTGGACTGTACACTTTTACTATTCCTGCTGATTTATCTTTTCATGCACTTCTATTCTGTATCCACTGAGTATCTAATGCTCACTACCCAAATCCTGGGGTTGCTTTGTTTTCTCTTCAAGTAGCAGATAGGAGAATAGTACTTGGAGCTTGGAGATCTGGCCGGTTGTATCCATCTCACAGCAAAAAAACTGGTATATATTAGTTGTCTAGATTGTGTTTGTGTTGTTACATGGACTATAGTTGTGGTGTTGGACTTGTACTTGTGGTTGTCCGTTTTGTTCGGATTTACAATATTTTCGCTATGTAGATTTTCGTATATGCTATTGCAGACTTGTCAGTGCATGTATTAGTTAGTAATTGTGGTTGTGTAGGCCTTGTTCTTATCTGTATGCATCTATATGTGTGTTTGTTGGACGTGTTGTCCCTATTATGGCTGTGTTGGCCTTTTGTATACATGTATTCAGAGAAATTATCATAGTTACAGGGGAGATACTACTGAAATATTTCAGATGGTTGTCTCTCAGGACGTGACAGTCGGTGCTGCTAGGGTTTCCATGTTGCTCTCCTTCTCCCTGTGATTGGCAGTGAGCAGAACGAGTTCGACTAGCGTCGATGGCAGCGAAACAAAGAGGAGCAAAAAAGGTGCAGCTAGGGCTGCTCGCATCAGCCCCTTCCTTCGATCGGCCTTCTTTATAGCCTTCCTACCCGAGGTCCTCGCCGGCGGACATGGGCATGAGCGGCGGTGTCCGTCGGTTCTGCCAGACTCGAGCGCTGTACGAGACGCGGGTGTGCAGGGCGATGTGGGCGTCGCGGCTAATTCCCAACGGGTATAGGTTTAACCTTAAATGGCTAAGTCAAATGGGCTTATTGGGCCGAGTTAATCGGGTTTAAACTAAATGGCTAATGGTTAACTGTTATCGGGTTTAACAGTTAACGGGTTTAACCTAATTCCAGATTTGACACAGTAACCTAAATGGCTAATGGTTAAGTGGGCTTCAGCCTACTTAATCCGGCCCAATTAAAACTTAATCTTTAATTGGTTAATCCTAACTATAAAATTTCTCGTATCTTACAATTAGTATTGATTTCAGCTCACTAACTTGGTTTTTCAAGTTAGAATTCTCTTCCTCAAACTTGAAACTTGAGTTGAGGTTTCAACTTGACTAATTTTAATTGATGAGTCAGAAGTAGTCTTATGGTCTTTGGCTTACTTAAATAAGGATTTGACTTGTAATTTGTACTTAGCTAGATTTCTAATCAAGTATGATATAGTGAGGTTAAATTTTTTGATAATTGAGTTTATTTCCTCACTAATTGACTCATCTAAATCACTAAATTGACTAGACTCAGAGACTGGTTCAAAGTCAAATCAGATTCAGACTTGTATGTTTCTTCAGAAGCAATTAATGTTAGTAAGTTAACTTGATCTGAACCCAAATTCTGAAAATGACCCATCCTAAGTAGCCTTGCATACCTTTTTCTTTTTCTTTTTATCTTTGTGGTTATCTTTTTCATTATCTTTTAAAAGTGGACAATCTGATTTGAAGTGTTCCTTCTTGTTGCATTCAAAGCATCGAACATTAACTAGATCCTTTCTTGAGATTTCTTTTTTCATAAACTTTTTGACAAATCTCTTTCGTCAGATCATCTATTTATATTGGTCGATGATCCAGAGTCAGACTCGGATTCAGTTTCTTCCTTAGGTTTAGGTCTTGACTTAAGTTTATGTTTGAGTCTATCAATTTTATCAGGAATTAAGGTTATATCCTTTTTTTTTTGTCTAGATTGGTCTATTCATGAAGTTCAAAGTCATAAAAACAATTCATCTAATTTTATTATGGATAAGTTTTTAGATACTTTATAAGCATCTACTATTGACAGTCATAAGGTTGTTCTTAGGAAGGCTTTTAGAGCATACCTAATCAACTCGCGATTATTGACTTGTTCACCGAATACATGAATATCATTCAGGATTTTCTTGAATTGACTATGTAATTAACTTATGGACTCGTCATCTCTTATTTGGATATTTTAAAGATGATATAGTAATAAGTACTTCTCTCAATGGTTCATGAGTCGACTGAGCCTTCGTGGAGCTCAATGAGCTTTTCCCATAACTCTTTAGCACTGCTAATGGGTTTGACTTTTCTCAATTGTTCTTGAGTCAAATCATTCTGGAGTGTGGTAGTAGCTCGAATATTTGCTTGAGCTTTCTTTTTAGAGTTACTGGTCCAGTAACTAAAGTCAGTTGGCTCACAATTTGAATTTTTATGTAGTTCAAACTCTACCTTGATGATCATCCAATTATCTATCTCATGCATGAGATATGATTTCATCATTCCTTTCTAATAGACAAAGTTATTGTCATTGAATAGTGAAGGACGAGTTGTGTTGTAAGCTTCTTATAAGTCCATTGAGCTTAGTGTTGTAAATTGATTTTGGTTGAGTTAGAGTTAAATCTTTAAGTTGATTTGGTGCTAACTCAAAAGGCAAAATTTGTCCTAAGTTAGAGTTAGATTTTGCTTTAGGCTAATTAAATAAAAAATTCCTAACTAAGCTTCTAAGCTGTAATGAGGCACAGAGGTTTTCTTGGATATTGGAACAATGATCACTTACTAAGACAAAGTTAAAATAAAAACTTTAAATTTGACTAGTTTTAGTATAATTCCTTAGTCTAATTGGTTTAGAATGAGGTGAGGTAGCTTCGACTAGTTCCACCTGACTAGATGCACCAACTAGGTTACTCCTTACCCTTCGTACACATGCACTCAAACGAGCTTTCTTGGCGTACTATTAGTTCAACCCACTCTAATACTAATTTATAGGATTGAATTCAACACTAGAGGGGGTGAATAATGTTTAAAAGTTTTATGAGATAAATAAAACTATTATTAAATCAAATAGAGTTATGCAAAGGAATAGGAATAGCAAGTAATGATTTAAGAGTTTTAGCAACTAAGCAAGTTTTGAACAGACATGCAATTTTAACAAACTAATCAAATCATGATTAAACTAATCATGCAAGACTTGAACAATTATTCAGATAATTAGAGCATGCAATAATTAACCATAGAGGCAGACCCACATAATAAAATAATATAATTTTTATTTCTAAATTTCTCTTTCCTAAAAAGATTTTAGAGGCGAAGAAATCTTATAGAAAAAAATCTAAAAGGTAAGTACAAAAATACAAATGTATGATAATAAAAATAAATTAAAGTTATGCTAGGATTGTCGATTGAAGTTTAAGCCACAAGGTTATGTGTGTTGTCACAACAAGCATAGAAGCACGAAGAGCATGAGCAGAATAGTAGTCAGATGAGAAATTGATTTGAAAGCTCTACCCTTTTATAGGCCTTCTTCGGATGTTGATGTGATACTCTCCGATCCACTGGACCATCTCCGATTGCCTAGGACGATGCTAACATGGCAACAAAGTTTATTCAGTAGTAAATGATATCCATGATCTCCGATCGACTGGGCTCCCTTTGATCGCCTGAAGCATGATTAATTTTCATCTTTAACCAATTTTCCCATACACAGAATTTTATCGCCACTGGTCGCCTGAAAGCATCTATGGTCGCTTAGAAATTGTGGTCGCTCGCTCCTCTATCCAGTCGCCTGGTAAGCCTCGACTCCGATGGTCGAAGGTTATCTCTAGCCAATCACCCGAACTTCTCTTTAGTTGCCTGCAATTGTCAAACCTCGCTTCCCTACATTGGATACGCATAATCAGTATGATATGAGATTTAATTTTACTTGTGCATATCTCAACTAAATATTTAGCTCCCAACTGACTCATCTAGTATAATTTGTCAAGTTCAACTTCTAGCTAACTCTCCTTGGACTTTGTCTGCCAAGACTTCAGCTCCCTGTTGACTATGTCTAGTTCTCAACGATGACGTTTCTTCTTGGTTCCCAATCGAGATTTAACCACTTGTTTGGTTCTCAATCAAGACTTTATATTTGTCTAGTTTTACTAGGACTTAGCCAGTCGTCTGGTTTCCAATCAGGACTTCCCACTTGTCAAATAATCTACTTCATTTGATACAAAATTATTAGTTCATAATCAACTTAACTTTACACTTAGTCATGCATCAAAACTCAAGGTTCATTATGGTGCTCCTAACACCAACAAAAACAACCACTTTTTTTTCTAGAGATCATAATCATCATCTCCATATACTTATCTCCCCTTTGACATTTAGTCTAGTGCATGCAAGCCGAACCATGACGTCTAAGTCAGACCACAAGGTGTGAATTAAGCAATGATAACCATCATTTGATTGCATTATTTGGACCCCTAAATTCGTGATTTTAATACTCATATGTGTTTAAATCCATATTTATATTGTATTTTATGAGTTGGAGTCATTATTGGATTTTAATGTGAATTATCTCATATTTGTGGTATTTGGTGCTAATATTTGAATGTGATCTTTGTAGGTGATCAAGGAACCATGGACTTAAGTCAAATCGATCTAAATAGGGTTCATAGCCAAGGTTAGAGAAGGGAGATAATCCAGACCATCCATTCAAATCATTTGGGAAATCTAGGCCATCCACCAAGATCCGGATTAACCAACTCAAGAGGTGATAAATCACCACCGTTGATTAAGATCCACACCTTTGATCGAGATCTGATCCCAGCCTTTGATAAAGACTTAGAGAAACCAAAGTCATTCATCCAAGATTTGAGGAAATTTGAGTCATCCATCAAGATCTGGTCCATCCAACTCAAGGGAGAGTAAATCAAGACCCTTGATCTAAATATGAGCCCTTGGATCAGATCTAGATCAACCTCCATCATTAAATCAGATCTGGACTGTTCTTAGCCGTTGATTCAAATCTGAGATGATCTGATGGATGAGATTGAAAGGAGAAAGCTATAGTACCGACCGGGATCGTGATTACCAGCATCATCTAAAATAGAGTAATCAAGCGCACAACGGAGCCCTTCTTCTCCACCCTTCACCGTCGGCCATCCCACTCGATCTTCTCCACCAATGTCGATCAACACATGGTCAAGGATTTTTCCTTCCTCCATCGATTGTGCATTCACCTTCCCTCCACGCAATCCACTAGCTCCGAGCGTTATTATCTTCGAATTCATCTCAACTCTGTAGCCACTACAAGCCACCTTTGATCACCGCACCTTCCGTCTCAAAAGGAATATTTAGGAGGAGAAAGCAGATTTCCCTACTCACCAAAAATCTCCAATTCAGGCATCCCCTCCATCATCTTCATGATTGACTTCCACCTCATCACCACTTCTACCAATGCCAATCCAATTGATCGCCAATCACAACCGAGGTTACCAAGTTCTAGGGATTTTCCTGCTTGGCCAACCCCTAAATTCCTCCTTCACAGCTTAGATCAACTCCGTCTCCATCAGCAATGGAGACATCATTACTAGACAACAACTGAGCTTCATCTTCTTCCTCCCCTTTAGATCCAGATTGATACAAGCTAAGGGGTTGCCCTAGCTTGGATTGTGAGCATAATTTTGATCTAGCATACTTCGTGATTGATTGTAGCTATCATTACTTTGAATTTGTCATGTTGATTTGAATCACATGGTTACGGTTCTTGTCGTTCTTATTTGAATTCATGCTTATTTAGTTAATTATAGTTTGTTCATGATGATCCCTGTTTAGACTAGATTTGTATCCTTACTAGTTAAGGTTAGGTTAGATCGCTTATTCTTATTCCGATTCTATGAATTATTTCTTGTGTTCATAGTTCAATTTCCTTGATTCTATATTTCGTGCATGTAGTTGTTTGGTTTTGTTTAATTACTTAGTTTCATTAATTGCTTGTGTGTCTTACATTCACTTCAATCGTAGTTTAGATTAGCTTAGGTTGTCTTTCGTTATTTGTCTTTTACATTTATAGCTTTAAAACCCAATCCCTAAACCATTTATAAATAAATCAATCCTAGAAATTAGCATTCAACCATTACATTCGTTGGGAAACGATCCGAGTCATCTCTGTGCTATATTAGTATAGAGAGAGGTTTAGTACTTCATTTATTTGATCTCATATCACGATAAATATGGGGGTTTATCAAATTGGCGTTGTTGTCAGAGAATGTTAGTGGTATTTGAGGACCTTAGGATTGTTTTATGTTTTTACATAAAACTTTGAAAAAAAAAATTTATGTCAAGTGCTTTCATGTTCATATATCCATGTGTTTGATCTTATATAATCTTTGTTTCTTTTAATCTTGTTTGCTAGTGTTTTAGTCAAGGAATAGAAAATTCTTTGTGCATGCAACCATGGATCCATATTTTCAACATTGTGAAGGTTTTAATGAGACTTATGGTTCTGGTTAGAGAGAACAGCCAAATTACATATATGGGGATGTGCAACAATGGATGCTTCAGTAGCCTCAGTATTGTTAGATTCAGTATTACCGGTCTGAACATCAGTACTACCAACTCATGGAATAGCAAAATAAGTGTAAGGCATTTTCAAATACCTATAATTCAAATTGGATGGACTATCCGCATTTATGAGAAGACACAAAGTCAATTTACTAAGTCATATCCAACATATCAGAGCCTACAAGGATTTCAGAATGATCCTATGCCTACTGGATTACAATCTAGTAGATCGAACCAGTTTCTTAGGAGGCATTTCAAGAGTTCAGTAAAGAAGTTCATATCCCTCATCAATCAAACTTGTCAGTACACGAGTTTAAGGATATGATCTAGTAAATGATAGAGCAACAATAACAATTTTCATTGCAACCAGCAACTTATACTTTCCAAACTGAATAGGACGCTCAAATATTACAACTACAACTAGATCAACTTTCACCATTTATTGTCCAGTAACAAGCATAATACTCCATTGAGGAGATGGATCATATAGCTTGTGACAATCCTGATTTCACTGCTCTACATGACTCCTCTAGTTTCTCGTATTGTGATGTTGTAGTTGTAGATGATTTTGACTCTGTTTATATTGTTGTTGCAGATGTTGTTGATGATGCAGGTGTTATTGGTGATGTTAAGGAACAAATTGAGCCTGACTATGTATTTGTTGATGAGGAGAGTGTAAGAATTTCTACTAAGGAGGCAAAACCTTAAGAATCACTTCCTTTAGTGGTACCACCACCTGAGCCAGAGCTAGAACCCCAAGAGGAAGTCACACTTGTAGGATTGATGAGCGCGCTAGAGGGGGTGAATAGTACATTTCACTTTTTTACTTTTTTTTGGCAGATGCAGCAGAAAATAGAAAAAATAAAATAAAATAAAACTTTATTTTTACTTGGTTTACAGTGTACGACTACTACTCCAAAGCTCGCAGTCATTGACCACTTCTGATAAGCAATCCACTAATGTCCTCTTTCTTAAAGAAGAAGGAGGTTCACCTTCTATAAAAGATAAGGACTAGTAACAAGTTTATCGATCCTATTCAAAAGAAAGCATGAAATAAAAAAATAAAACAAAGAAAAGCTACTGACAAGGATTTAAAACTTGACCATAATCGTCGGAGCACCACATCGATGTTGTGTCAAAATTTGAACCAGAACAAGAGTATGAGGCAATAGAAATTCTTGTTCTGAAGGTGTTGGCTGCAGCTTCTTTTAAAAGTCATTCACGGGTGCCTGAATCCCTTTATGGGTGCCCCAACTTGATCTAATTCAATCCGCTATCATCACAATTTTATCTATTCTCGAGCACCTAGAACCCTTCTGGATGCCTAGATTACTGGCCTAGCGAGAGTTGGGCGAAGCGATTTGATTCGTATCTAATTGTGATTTATCCATCCCCGAGTGTCTAGATTCCTTTCAGGCGCTTGGATGCTGATGTGCTCTATCCAATCAGATTTTGCCAACTCATCTGGAGGCAGGGCTGAGTTCAAGGCCATCCGGACCTTCGAGCACCTAGAACATATCCGGTTGCCCAAAGTGAATTATTCTGCCCACCTTCCAATTTAAGTTCCTGCATCATAGAATTTACACAATAGGCATAGTATTTATATGGTAATAGTCTTACAACTGTCTGGGCTTGACTTTTGAATTTCTAGTGAAATCCTAGGTCAGACCGACGTCTATTATTCCCTTCAAGGGAACACATCCTTACCTACTACTCTCAGGAGAGTTTATCGGTGCTAAACTTCAATCCTCCAAACCTCGTTTGGGCTTCTTACTTAGCCTCTGATCCTCAACTTCTAATCTCTAGTCCGACTTGATCTTGATTCTTCAGACCCCATCAGGTCCCTTTACTTGGTATCTTTGATTCTGCTAAGACTTCCTTAGTCATGGTACAGCTAACCCACTAGGACTTTCCCAAACTATGGTCTAGCTGACCCACTAGAGTTTTCCTTACCTAGCTATAGTCTAGCTGATCCACTAGGACTTTTTCTTGTCTAACTTCTAATTAGGACATATTTTGCCTAGTCTCTAGCTAAAACTTCCTTACCTAACTTCCAACTATAATTTTTCTAGTTGTGCTACATGCACACTTAATTAACCTTTGTTAGATCACAAATAAGCTTAACTTTGGCCCTTTGTCATTATCAAAATCTAAATTCGATTATTTGATGCTCCCTACAACAACACCCACTCTTCTTAAACCTCTAGGTACTTTTCAGCATGGTAATAGTACTTTTTCTAATATTTTAGAAAATTCCGTGGAAGTGCCTATAATTGATTTTTTTTATGTGA
The DNA here is from genome assembly GCA_025388495.1 of Curcuma longa. Classification (NCBI taxonomy): domain Eukaryota; kingdom Viridiplantae; phylum Streptophyta; class Magnoliopsida; order Zingiberales; family Zingiberaceae; genus Curcuma; species Curcuma longa. The sequence goes on from JAOBBC010011707.1 coordinate 18,404, forward strand.
TTCATTTTTTGATATATGTTCTATAAAAATTGATCCTATTTCATCTGTTTCTTATCCTGTATGTGTGCGAAAGGTGCTTTCTTTCCTTAGTCCTGCAAATCTTGCAAAAATCAAGCTCCTGGAATGCATACTCCAATTGAACCAGCTCCAACCTCTAAAATATATAGAGTCTACTTGCTTATTTTTAGGATAGCTATCCATCTTAATATTAATAGTCACTAGAGTTGACACCATTTTGGCACTCTCCATAACCTTTTAATGATTTCTTTAGCATTTTGGCTTGTTGGTTATGTATTCCTTCATAAGTTACTTTGATTTAAAGTCCTAAAAAGAAATTTAATTTATCCACCAAGTTCATCCCAAACTCATTCTCCGTGAAAGTGAGAAACTCACTCAAAACTCTTAATGAACAAAATAGGATTTAGTTGTCCTATCTTAATTAATGTCCATAGAAATTAGCAAAGCATAATATATCATACAAAGCACTAGGTTCTTGCTCAAACCATATAAAACTTTCCTAAACTTAAATACATAGTTTGACTAATCTAAATATTCAAATCTGAATAGTTGTTCTATTTAGACCTCTTTCTTAATGAAATCATTTAGAAATGTTAATTTGACATCCAATTTATAGAGTAAAAGACTTTTTATATATAACAAATGCTAAAAGCATCAAAATTAATTAAGATGAACTACAAGAGTATACAGTCCTTCAATTTGGTTTGGAACCTCATACTACTAATCTAGTCATATTTTTAACCACAGTTCCTTGGTCATTTAATTTGTTCTTAAATACCCGAGTATTAATAATAGTACAATCTTAGAGTTCTCGAACTAAGTCTCAAATTGACTCTATCAAAATTGAGACAACTCCTCTTGTATATTTACTACCTAATCCAAGTCAAGCAATGTTTCATTATTATTTTAGACTCAATTTGCGATATCAAAGAAAAATGATTCCCTATGTTTCTAAAGTATGATTAAGTCCTTACTCATCGAGAAATGTCTCTCACTACTTATTCCACCAGATGAGACATAATAGTTCTATAAGTCATATATAGTTGAAGTGCTTCTCCTACACCCGCAAATTTGTCTCATCTCTTTTTTTTTTTCATTTCATCCTCTAGTCATTCTTTACTCTCTCTTGATTAATGCCCTCAAAAATAATTTTTTTTAATGTCATTGTCATCTTTCTTATTCACTAATCTTGTCCTAGAGTCTAATCTAGTGTCCCTCAAGAGAATCTTAAAGTATTTTAAAGATACTCTTAACATGAATTTTTGATATCCAAAGAGCAACTCTGTTGACCTTGTAAAACACTGACTCTAATCATGTCAGTTGCTAATTAAATGAATGAGAAAAGTAAAAGGGCAAAAATAAAAAAGATATTTTTTTCCTAAATTATTAAAGAGACGTCTCACTGTCCCTCCAATAATATTTTTATTATTATCTCTCACTTAAATTCTAGATCGATCGAATATATTGTAACAACTATGAAACCAAAATTACTACACATCTTATAACAACTACAAAACCATAGTTGTTACATATCTTGTAGCAGCTATAATTTCATAACTATTTACAACGTGAATGTTATTTACGTAGATAGAATTCGTGTTGTAGTAGCTAGAAAACTGCAACAACGATTGTAACAGCTACAGTTTCGTAGCTACTATAATGTAAATGATAGATGAACAAGATTGAATCTACATTGTAATAGCTACGAAATCGTAATTGCTACAATATGAATATTTTTGAACAAGTTAAGTATGTATTATAATAGTTACGAAACTACAACTATTACAATATGTGTATAATTATAAAATCATAGTTGTTACAACACACTCAACTGATTTAGAATTTAGACGACAAATAATAATTAAAATAGTATTAGAGGGTAGGAAGATAAATGTACATGATTGAATAATAACAAAGACCACCCTTTTGATTAAAAAGTAAAAGGGACGCCTCTTTGATGATTAAGAACAAATGAAGTGTTCTACTGACTTTTGCCCAAAGTAAAAATAGAGAATGTAAATTCCTAAATTTTACCTTTATAAGTTAGAATAGCAATAAAAAATATTACATTACACTAACTTTATAAGTTAGAGAAGCCATAAATTATTATAAATAGAATCGTCACTTTATATTAGGCTCATTAATTTGACCCACCCCGTTAAATAATTTAAAAGACTTAAAATTAAAATTTTATCAATTTATTTTAAAATGAGTTTAAATGTTTAGGGTTTAGAATCGTCACTTTATATTAGGCCCATCAATTTAGCCCACCCCACCAAACAATTTAAGAGGCTTAAATTAAAATTTTATTAATCTATTTTAAAATGGATTCAGGCGGGTTGACCCACCTAGCCAACTCGTGTGGGATAATCCATGGAAGGTTTAGATTAGCTCACGAGTTGGAAAAAAATTTTAAAATTTAAAATTAAAATAGAAAATTCAATGCATCAGTAGGTTTGATCTGTCTAAATCACAATCCAAATTTAAAAATTTTAACTTGACATGTTTAAAGTATAATTCAAATTTAAAATTTTTAATATTTTCTATACTTTTTTTATTTTTTTGACAGACGCGTGGATTGACCCGCCTAACTCACAATCCACCTTAAGTTGAATTAGAATGAAGATTTTTCAATCCGCTAAGTTGGTGGGTTGATCCGCTCCGCCTCATCATATGATAAATTTATACAAATTGGCCCGCTCCGTTATGAGTTAGTCCATTCCGTCATGGATTGATCCATTTGACATTTTTAATTATAAATGATGCACATTTTAAAATTTTTTGATATAAAATATAAAAAAATCTAAGTTTTATATGATAATATTAGTAGTATGAATTAACCACACATAAATTTAGAGCAATCGCAAAAAAAAACATCTAACATTTAAGATTATACTTTTTTCTAAAAAAACAAATTCGAGAGGAATACATAGTTGATACATGAATCTATTTATTATATGTACTAATAATGTGCATGAATACTTAGTTTATCTCATAGTAAGAGTACACATTTCACTCAAGCACTTTAGGTGTATCTTGTGTATTAAACATATAAACGAGAATGAAATATTAGAATAATATTTAAGCTCATAAATATTTATTATGGTACATATATGGATAAATAATTAGAATCGTACTCTTTACAAACAAATGATCACTCAAAACACGGGCTTTGATTCCATTAGGAACTAAACATAAGAAATCTTTTAATAATTTAAATTTTAATAAAAGATAAAATTCACCATCCCAATAGTCTTACATAATCGATTCCACGATTATCTATAAGGAGATAAATCAAAAAATTATAATTGACCACTACGAGAAAGACATTACCTCGCTTCGCCAAGATTCGATCTTTGCTCACTTCAATAAATATCCCGTAATAACCAATTCAACCATGTCCTCAGAGTCTTTTAATAATTTTAATGCTACAAGTGATCAAACATGGCAAATCAAATATTGTAATCCAGAATAGTCAATTCTTCAAATCAATTAATTTTAAAGGTGATTGATCCGATTTTAAAAAAAATTAAAAAAATTCACATCAATTACAAAGATAAATCAAGAAACATAAACGATAAATTGCTCCGCAATCAGCATTTTAAAATTATCTTTTCATTTAAAAAAAATAATCTATAATAATTTATAATTAGAAATTGATTCGTGAATATTTGCCGTTACACCATAATTCCGAGGGCAACGTGGCAAGTCAACTCATATGAATGGTACTACAATTACTTGTACCCTCGTGATTTAATCAATTTCTGAAAAATATACCGCCACACAATTTTTTATTTTTTATTTTTGTAATCATCCAATGCTTATTCTAAACTCAATCCAATTTCCTATAGTTTAATGCTCGATCCCGAAG